>BPTQ01000005.1:331774600-331913576 GCA_019973895.1 Chrysanthemum seticuspe
CACTAAGTGTTTACACTTATGCAAAAGTACGGTATAATGGATGATAATTAACACTAAATTCCTTGATTGGTGAAACCAATACCTCAATTAAAGTTTGATGATGAAAAACTTAAACATTAAAACAAGATATAAATGTTTTAATAAAAACTATGCTACAAAGATGAATGCATGACATTTTTGTACATATTTGATTTTACATCAAAACTATTACCCTTTAATTTAAGTTATATGTCATCCAACGAAACGGAAACACCTAAGATTATTTTTTATTTGCGTGAGACCGTGACTTAGATCGTAATCAAAGGGTAAAATGTCCACGTGTCGTGAGAACGGGCATGGACGATTTTGCAGTTTCTTAAGTTGGACAACTTAATTGAGTTTTGTAGTGAGAACTGGCAACTCAAGGCATAAGATGGGATAAAACATGTTTACATGGCGATTGATATTGGCTATATGTAAATCCCATAAATCTAGGAATTGCAATTGAAATTGGCAATTGAGCACAAGCTCTACCACTTTGTATAAGGTTCATTACTAGCAGATCAACTGACGTGATGACATTATGACAATTTGGATCCTAGTTTTCAGTGAAAATTAAATGGTTATATGTTTATGAACCATGGGTGTTTAATTTTCTTGAAAAGGTTAATTATCGAAAATACTAAAATTGAATTTTGTAATTCTTTTGAATGTATAATTGCAACATTTAACCGTAAACGAAGTTTAGTCTTTGATCGATAAATTGTTCCATTCTGCTTTCAAACAAATGTTTGATCGAGAATAATTTACTGAAAAGACAAACGAAGTCTCTTTTCCATGGGAGAAGCATGAGACTCAATCCTATTCCTTTTCATGAATGAGAAAGGTATAATAGGAACATTTGAATTGTCTAAATTCTAAATGTAACTCATAGCAATGAATTGTACATCTTATTTTCCATAAAGATTTCATTACCTTCATTTGGTGAATGAATTCTTTTGTAACAACATGAATGTTGGTTAACTGGAAAATATGTATGTGAGTTACTAAATTAGAAGCTAGACTAATTACCGCGAAAATTGGTAAAAGGAAAACTAGCTTAATTTATTTAGTTGGTTTACTTTAACCTTTAAAGGTGCTACATACCAGTATGGGGATGGTAGACCTGTTAAGGAAGAAATTGCATACCCAATTTTTTAAGTTAATAACATTGATGGATAACCCATCATTCAAAGAGTAGAATACACTTTTTAGTACCTTAGTAATGATTACGTATGGTTCTTTAAAGGTGTAAGAAAGTAAAAAGCAAGCAAGTTGTTTTCACTGGTTATGCAACACTTACAATGTTGTCAGATTCAGTGGGAGCATTTGTGTTGCATTACTGAATAAGAAGTTGTTTTAATGATTTCTAATTCAGTGGGAGCTACAAGCCTTATTTCCTGTGTAGTAACCCAGATTATCTTCAAAAGATAATTACTTTCCAATTGTAGGCACTTATGTTTTTTTAAGGATTGTCATGTGCGTTTCCTTACAAATCAATATAGTCCTAAATCTACTAGTTATATCTATGACACAAATCATATTAATCAAATAAACGAACGTGTATCGTGTTGTTTATATGTTACATGATGTTGTTCCATGCACAAGTGGGAGAAATCTTTATTGTGTGCAAGGTACAACACATATTAATATGATTTAAGTGAATTCTCTTGACTGAAAAGTAAGAGAATAACGTTCTAATAGGAAGTATACATTTAAATATGTATGATTGCCCTATTAAGAACATGTGTCAAGATGATAACAAAGACTACTTTATTTTAAATATTTATGTCATTCAATATTTAAGAAACACTTGTAGTTACAATTTATGCTACGTGAGAACGTGAACTAGATTGTAGCCCAAGGTAAAATATCCACGTGTCGTGAGAACGAGCATGGATGATTCTGCAGTTTCTTACATGGAACATTTCATGGAATGACATAATTAAATGAAGTAATCTAATACTACTTTGAATTTAAGTATTCGTTGAGTGACTTAAATATATGTAGTAATTATTAACTTGAAATATTAATTGAAACCTGAGGTGGTGTTCATAATTACTTTTATTATAAATGTTTATGATTTTGTAAAATCACAAACATGAAGTCTTTTAATACAAGACTTACAATATAAAGTAAGACGTTAACTTGCTATGTTTTAAGACATTTGCATGAAGTCAATGAGTTGATCAATGACTTATAACGTATAGTGGGATTATAACTGATATGTCTTTTGACTTGGTCAAAATACTTGTGTTATAATGCATGCAATTGATTTGGTAATTCTATTGTACCATTAAGTTTTACTTTGTTGGTAAATAGGTAAGCCATAGAGTAGATGGTTATCTAAAATATTGTTAGATTTTCTTACAATATTAATTCTAATGAAATACAATAGTTTTATGGTATGTTCAGTTAGAAGAATCAAAATCTATTGGCATGTTTGATTCAAGATAACTATAGTTTCTTCCAAAAGTTATCAAGGTTAGTAGATTGAGTATAGATTGAATATACTCAATAAGACTCCAACCTAGAAGATTGATAAGACACCATTTGTTTATGGAATGTGATGAATCACATTAAGTCTTATAAATGAAGTTCTGAATTTGTTAAACTACTTGTATAGTGAGTTGTAACAAACTGATGTCAGGAACTATCAATGTGTTTTGTAATATCCCAAAAGAGAACAATGTATTGTTACTCTACTTGCTAAACTATTTAAAGGTAATCTTTAAATTGTTAAAGGCAAGTGGGAGTTTTTGTTTAGATCTTGAAAGATTGAATTACAAAAATGCATAATCTTCTAAAATGCACTAGCAAATATCATGATGAGGCTAAACATGAAAATGATAGACCTTAATATGATGGAATTGTCATTCATAGATCCGCAAGGATATCTCAGATATTTAATATGCTGAGGAATATGAGTTACAGGATCATGGTAAGCCTGTTAATCATAATGATAAATTTACCAAATGTTGTATTGTGGTAAATCAACCATACTATGAATGTAGAGATGCTGTCCATAGAGATAATCAACTTTAGAGATTTGGTTTATCTTAATGAGTTTCTTCAAAGAATGAAAACCCTAGTGGTTTAAATCTTTGTGTAGGAATCATATGGAAAATATTGTACACGTATTTAATGCATGTCTAGTGATAATAATATTAATCATATTTAAGCAATTAACTATGATTGAATATTCTTTACTAGATACATTAAATAGAAGTATAAAGATTATAATTGTCATACTTAGTTTCATTGATGTGAAATTTTGACAATGAATATCAAAACTCTTTGTTTTGGAATTACTTTTGCGAGGACGATAAGTAATGCAAAGGAGTTTTATGAATTCAAATAATCTTTGAATATGTACAAACTGCAAGAATCCATGAATGGATATATGCATGCATCTAGGAGATGATTCTTATGTTTAAAATTAAATCCATGTTTGATTTAATAATTAAAATAAGATAGCTCGTAAGTATTCCTGAAAGCTAGTGGGAGTATTATTTTTTAAATCTTATATGTTGTATGGGCAACTACATTCCACCTAAATTAAGTTTTAGTTGAGAATGAAACTTCGTTTGTAAGATTTGGAAAATAAAATATATAACCTTGGAATATATATATGTTTATTATTATAAACATATGCGGTAAATAAATGAGTCTAATAGAACATGATGAGTACATATCTTTGACAAGATAGTATATGAATGAGATCTTAAAGTCTAACTTGAAGATTCATCATGAACATCATGTTGTGTATAAGGTTGTTGTATCATGCTTGATTACAAGATGATTTAACAACATTGTAATATTTATGTTTGGATTTAGAATTGCATTCCACAGCCTGGAGTTGCTCCCAGATTCTATACAACAAATTGTTGTAATTGTCATAGTCAACAAACTTGAGGTTTGTATGACACCAAACAAATAAATATTCAAAGTTTACGGATGTTTAAAGAGCATATTTTTGTACACAATGATGCTGGTATAATTGAGATGACACTCAATTCTAGTCATGGTATCGTTGGTGATAACCATGTTGACTAGTTATGCTCAATTAAGAGCATAGTTGCATTATACATTAAAGAATGGAGAATACTTTAAACTTTAAAAGTTTTGAAAGATGATTGTCATATAAAGGTGGTTCAGGTTATCACGCACCTTATGGAATGATATGACAATATCAAGATATGTGTAAACACATACAAGAAATTCAATTATTGAATTTTTGAAATAAGTATTCTCAAAATTCCTATAGATCAAAGTTAATTGAAATTATGCCTTGTCAACAAGTATGATTCTCATGACTTGTGGCAAAATTCATTAACTAGTATTATCATGCATTGATCTATTTAGTATTTGGATAAAGGATGTTAAACAATTATTATTTATAATGAATTAAAGTACGGTATACGTTTAATTTCATTTATAATATTGTGTCCTGTATTTGCATGTTTAAATCCTTGAATAACTTAAGTTATTCTAAATAGTCCGTTGTCAATCAATAACATGGGAATGATATTGAATTAAGACAAATCTGAGTATTAGTTAGAATATACTTGAAAGTATATTGATGCGTAGCATGACTAATTTCAGATGATATTCAATGAATTGAGTATAGGACTTATCCCACCCACATGATGATGCTTTATGGATCTTTGTCATTAAGTATATCATGGATATTTATCCTCTGACTTGAGATACAAGAGATATGTCATGGATGTAGTGCATTTTTGTGAAGCAATCTAACGCTATACGTAACTGGTAGTTATAAGGGTTGTTTTCAGAAGTGTTGCGAAATTTATGAATCCTGCTTGTAGTCAAAATGAGATTTGTTTCCTTCAAATTTATTTTGAAGTATAATACTACTGGGCCCCTCGTAGGGTTGTTAAGATGTTTGCATGGCCATGCCCAAGGTCTTCTGGAATATGTTCAGAAGAATTGGTAATCTTAATCAATCACATAAAGCGAGAAACAGAATAGTTAATTAAGAAATGAGTGAGATCCATATTCTTATTAACATGGTATTAGAAACAAAAGGATGAATATGATGATGAATCATCAAACTTGGTTTTTCTCCAGAAAACCATACACGAGTTGTACCGGGGGCATTGGCGTGTTGCTAGACGCTAACCAATGTCATTTCACGTTTTGTAAACATATCCAAGTGGGAGCTGTTGGAAATGTATATATTTACAATAGGTAAATGTCCGGATTCGAACTCGTGACCACGGGATTGCACACTTTACGTATGAGACTCGATGTTTTAATAATTAATATAAAATATTATGTTTAATTATTAAATTCACAATAAATGACTAAACGAGCGATAAGCACTTATCGAAAGTGACTATTGGTCGTTAAATGTCAACGGGATATGAAGAAAAGTAAACAAGCCAAGAGACGGTTTTAGGAACCTTCTTTTGGGCTTGTTTTTGGCCGAAACTATGGAATCCCACATCGGAAACCATAGTAAACATGACATCTACCATAAGGCTATAAATACATCCCCATGTATTCATCCTTTGGTACACTTGATTTCATTAGAAGGCCAAACTTCTTCTTTTCTTCCCTCTTATTCTTGGTCGACGAGTGAATCCCCATTGTAAGGGATTTACGAGTGACCTTGAACATAACAAAGGTGTTTGGTTATTCTATTGTGATCAAGAACTAGCATTCGCATCGAATCGCTAATAGTACGTGTGTACAAGAACGTGGTTGTAAGACATTATTCTTACACCAATAAGTACTTCTTTGGTTTGCTTTGCTCGAGGGTTGTTTTGCTTTGCTCGAGGGATTTGATATTCGCAAGAGGTACGTTACGCATACTTTCAGTTAATTAATTTATTTGTTATGATCTTAAGTCTTCCGCTGTGTACTCTTGATGTCTTTATGTTTTATTATATTTTATATATCATAAACTCAACACTAAGATCACTACAAGGTGGCGAAAAAATATGTGAGACATGAAATTGATGAATGATTGAATTCAAGAATTTTATCACGCTATCGAATTCACACATTATGATTGTCATCAAACATCATCTAATCCATCATTCTATTCTCATATTTGCACTTCTGAATTAAGAAAAGAAAAAGAAAAAAAAAAAAGAAGGAATAAAGTGGATACCATGAAGACAATGAGTAAAGTGGTGCCTAAAGAAGACCAAGTTATAGAGTTGTAAGTTTTGAAAAATCTTCAGACGTTTTAATTCAAGAAAAAGAAAAATATATTTGTTAAACTTTTACATCTATTGAAACGAATTAGTTGTAGTAACTCTTGTGCTACTACTATATCAAGCACTTTGAGGCTAATTGTTTATGTTTCCTACGATTATTTGTGTCTGTGTTATATCAGTCGACAAGTTTCACATTTTTAATTCATAGTATGATCCAAGATTATGTGTCATTGCTTCATATACGAATGTGTGGTTTCATTTTACGAAGTGTCTATTTTAATGTTGACCCACATTGGTTATGGATAAAAAGGAAAGCGAGTTTATAATGCTCATTACATTTGAACCAATTATAGATAATCTTCAAATTCCAGTTTCTCCGAAACAAATACCTTACAAAAGTTTTTTTTGGAAGAAATCAAATGTTTTATAAAGCCGTTTTTCTTAGTTGTTAAGACTACCCGTAGTGTGTCGGTCGAGACCAACTTAGACGCATCTTCCCCATTACCCAATTACGACATGTTGGTCCAACACACCTTATACAAAAAAAGAAGTCGGTTGAAATAAGGAGCGACTTTTGGACATGTTTATGTGTGGGTGTTTATTTAATTTATTTTTTGGGATTTTTTTTGGTGGTGTTTTCGGTCATCCCTTTACACTAAATTGGTCATGAATTGTAATAGAGAAAGAAAGATGGCGTATAAGTGATGTTCTCGGTCATGAAGTAGGTTGCATTATGGGTAGCCTAACTTGGTGGATTTTGTGGGGTAGTTGTCAAAAACCGTTGTGTTTAATTTAATAAAGTTTGGGTTGCCCCACATTGACTAGAGATAAAAAAAAAATAAAAAAAAATAATGAAAGTTGGTTTTTATTGCTCATTACAATTTGCATCTACAAGTCTATGTCATCAAAGCCTTTATTAGGTAGCAATGAAAAAGTTTAATATCTTTATTTTTTTTGGTAAAGGGATTGTGCCCGGTGAAGTATATTGAAACAAAAATATGAGTTTCGAACAAAGAAGAGTGGTGATGAGCCACTCTTAAGGAAATAAAAACAACCGTGTTTGAACATGCTCAAACACAACGACCAAACACGAAACTAGAGCCACACACATAGATAACTAATGAACTACAATGACTCTAGACAACCTCGACATAATTACTCATGCAATGGGAGCTTCCAAATTATCTTCACGTTTTCTACATGAGCTTTTTTCTTGAATCTGATGGACGCTAGCTTAGACCTCACCATGTCAACAATAATGTTCATTACCTCTTCAGCCTTTCTTGCTTTCTTACCATGGAGCCTCTGATTCCGCTCTTGCCATACATAATAAGTTGTCGCAACCACTATAATTAAGTCTACCTACAATGCTCGTAACATTGTTCTTTTTTGCCATGGGTATTATCCAATCCATGATATCACTCCAAACTGGTGGTACGTCAAGCAGTTCAGCCGCTTGAAGCACACCTTTCCACACATTAGTCGCAAAATAACATTCGAAAAATAGATGCTCATGGCTTACATAACGGGCAACGAAGCAACTTTAAGTCAACATCACTTCCAACGTCCCATTGCCTTATGCGATCTTGAGTCTTTAAGCGTTTCCTCATAGTAAGCCATACGTGAATAGAATGCCTTGGAATTCCATAAGTAGACCAAACAAATGAATGCCATGCCACTTCAGTTTCACGATCACGAATAGCATGCCATATATCACACACAGTAAAGTATTTAAACAAGCCATCATAGGACTTCAAGTATAAGACATCCTCTTGATTATTATGCAATATAGGAACTTGAACAGTAGATAGAGTAGGAAAACGAACTAACCATGTATTAGGCTACCTCCATGCATTATCATGCACAATATCGACCACTTTATCTTGAATGGAAAACCCTCCTATGTGGATAGCTCTATAGGTTATATGAGATATTAGCGGCCCAATATCAGCCCATTGATCAAATCATGCGGAAGCTTTCGTACCATCACCAATTTTATGCCAAAAAAATGGTCTAATAATGTATCGAATACTCAATAATTTCCGCTATCCCCAACTAATGTTTGAACCCATACTCACCTCCCAAAAACTTCTACTTTTGAGCTTGTACGCATGTATCCAACGGACCCACAATGTTTGTTTATTAGTTAAAATCTTCCAAACATGAGATGTCATTAGAGCCACATTAAACGATTCTAGCTTACGAATTCCAAGACCCCCTTCGGATTTGGGAAGGCAAACATCCTCCCACGCTACCTTAGCCTTACCCCACTTCATATCCCCTTGACACCACAAAAAACCACACATAAGTTGCTCAATATCATCAATAATACGAGCCGGGAGAATAAAAACAAACGCCCAGTAAACATGCATAGAAGAAAGGACAGAAATGACTAGCTGAAGCCGACCCGCAAATGAAAGCCATTTGTTATTCCAGTCTCTTATTCTTTTTTGAACACTCTCAACAAGGAATTTACAATCCTTATGAAGAAGTCCTGTAGAAATAAGAGGAACACCCAAATACTTGATAGGGAGAGTACCTTCTTCAAATGGCATAAGATTGAGAATATAATTTTTTTACTTGAGTAAGCACATTACAAAAGAAAACGGTACTTTTAGGAATACGTGGAACTAACCCCGAATCATCCTTAAACTCTTCCAAAGCATCCAATAAGATCCTAGCCGAATGGTATACTTCATATTATGCCATTTGAGCGTGGCACTCTCCCCGTCAAGTACTTGGGTGTCCCTTTAATTTCTTCTAGACTTTTATACAATGATTGCAAAATACTTGTAGAACGAGTCCAAAAAAGAATTAGAGATTGGAAGAATAAGTGGTAGTCCTTCGCGGGTCGCTTGCAACTAGTGCGATCAGTATTATCATCTATGCATCTCTACTGGGCCTTCGTGTTCATTCTTCCAACACGTATAGTACATGATTTGGAACAATTAATGTGTGGTTTCCTTTGGTGTCAAGGAGAGATGAAGTGTGGCAAGGCAAAAGTCTCGTGGGAAGATGTTTGTCTTCCAAAGTATGAGGGTGGCCTTGGGGGTGAGGAAGTTGGAGACGTTTAATATAGCCCTCATGTCAATGCATATCTGGAAACTTATTACGCATAAAGAGTCTATGTGGGTTCGATGGATTCATGCTTATAAACTAAAAAAACGTAGTTTTTGGGAGGTCCCATTATTAGCTAATGTCAGTTGGGGATGGCGTAAAGTTTTGCAAATTCGTAACATTATTCGACCTCATGTGTGGTTCAAACTTGGAAATGGAAAAGAAGGCCTCTGCCTGGTTTGATATATGGGATGAGACTTGTCCTATTATTGATCATGTGTCTTATAGATCCTTGAGTAATGCGGGATATGATCGCCAAGAATCTGTTGGGGATATTATTAATAATGGTGCATGGACTTGGACTCAAAATTGGTATAGTTCCTTTCCAATTCTTACTCAACTTAATACGCCTGTTTTACTTGAAGCACAGGAGGATACTCTCCTTTGGAAATTGCATGATGGAACCTTGACTAATTTTTCGGTTAGTATTGCATGGAATAGTGTACGTAATAGAGGAAATGAAGTCGACTGGTTTAATTTAGTGTGGTCGCGATATATTATTCCGAGGCATGCCATACACCTGTGGTTGGTTATGAGGAAGCGCCTGCTAACACAAGACCGAATGAGGCAATGGGACGTCGGTTGTAACACCTACTTAAACCTGCTTCATTGTCCTCTTTGCAAAATGCAACCCGACTCTCATGATCATTTGTTCTTCGAATGTCTCTACTCTTCGCGAGTGTGGACGATGGTTCTAAGAATAGCTGGTATTAATTTTGTGTCCTGGAAATGGAGTGATATTTTGGATTGGCTGTTACCCATGGCTAAAAAGCATAACGTCAAGATCATTGTGGGTCGTCTAGTAATGGCATCATCTTCGTACTTCATATGGCAGGAACGCAACAATAGAGTGCATGGCAAAGGTTCGAGAAGACCGGAGGAATTGTCAAAGATTGTCGCTAATCATGTAAGGCTCAAACTAGCTTCCATAAAATTTAAAAAGAACGTGAGAGTGGAGCAGATGAGAAGGACATGGAGATTACCAAGTATATTATTGGAGGTAGGCTGATTTGTGAGTTAGCTAGAGGTTTTGTATTGATTGTTATTTTGGTTAGTCCTCTAGTTTTGTTAGTTATGTCTTGGTTGTTATGCTTTGAGGCTGTTCAAAGTATATAGATTTTTTGTTAGGTATTTCAGGGTGGCTCATTATCTCCCTTCCCATGTACTTAACATTTTTTATTCATTTTAATGCATTCACTGGTTGTAAAACCTTTTACCCAAAAAAAAAAAAAAAAGATCCTAGCCGAATGAACTTCCCCTCGAACAAGTAAGATAAGATCGTCAGCAAAGCAAATATTAACTATTTTTTGTTTGTCGCATTTGTTATGATACTCAAAAGCACCATCTTCACGAATCCTACGCTTTAACATGCGAGTTAAGATTTCCATAACTAACGTAAAAAGATAAGGCGACATAGGATCACCTTGCCGAAGACCCCGTTTACCTTTAAAATATCCGTGCAAATCACCATTAACGTTGATAGAAAAAGATGTGCTAGTTACACATGCCATAATCCACTTGATCATCTTCTCATGAAAACCAAACCCAATAAGAATATCATTCAAAAATTTCCAGCTCACAATGTCATAAGCCTTTTGGATATCAATTTTGAACCCAAATCTCGGAGGACCTCTATTTAGATGATAGTTATGCATTAACTCTTGAGCTAGGAGAATATTATCTGAAATACTACGACCAGGAATAAAGGCTGATTGATTTTCACTAACAATATCGTTAAGACTATCCTTTATACGATTAGTAATGATTTTGCTAATACATTTGTAAATAACATTACAACATGAGATAGGGCGAAAATCATTTACCTTAGAAGGAGTAGATACCTTGGGAAGGAGAGCAAGAATAGTGTGGTTTATTTCTTTCAACAGTTTTCCATTCACAAAAAAATCATGCACCGCACCACAGACGTCATTACCAATAACATTCCATGCCTTTTTAAAGAAAACCGACGTATAACCATCCGGACCTGGAGCTTTGTCGTTACCTATTGAGAACATGGCTTGCTTGATCTCCTCGTTTGTGACATTTCTGGTCATAGATTCAGCTTTAGTTGCATTTAAACGACTACAAAATAGCTCATCATGATTCAAGGGAGTAGTAACACTTTCTGTCCCCAAGAAATTCATATAATGGTTTACAAAAACTTAAGTTTAATATCTTTAACAACAAAATACAAAGACTTTGAGGCAATAGCTTTTTGTCTTTTAAAAGGCATCAAGGCTTTTAAATTTTATTAAACAAAATCAAAAACTTTATAAGGTCGTTATTATTTATTTGTTCAAAAAGAAATCAAAATTGTATATAGTCATTTTTCTTGATCACAAAAAGTTTTTGTTCAAGCACTCTATAGAAGATGCTATTAGTACTTAGTATATGTGATTGTTAACACTCGATCACAAACATCTAGCATCTCAAAATTACACTAAAGACGATAAAAGTATAAATTTGAGAACGTTCCTTCGGTATAAAATCAACCAAAGCTATTGACAAATTGCAAAGTGACGCTTTGAAATCGATTGTGATGATTTAGACAAAAGCTTTTGAACAAGTACTAAAACGCGAACAATTTTTAACACATTGTTAAACAAGAAAAGAAAAATATGTATGTTAAAACCTTAAATCCATTGACACGAATTAGTTTCAGTAGCAGGAGTACATTTACTCCAATAGTGTCAAGAGTTTATGTTTTGTACAATTATTTGTGTACCTTTCTATAACTCTTTGTATTATATCATTTGTTAAGTTTCACGTGTTAATTGATAAGAAGATTCTAAAGCTCTTTGTATTATATTGTGGTCTCATATGACAAAAATTGTGTTTTGATTTTGTCCCATATTGGTTAGGGATAAAAGTGAAAGCTAGTTTATAAAGCTCATTACACCTACATTTGTTGAACAGGTTTTGAAAGCTAATGTATATTAACAATGAAAAAAGTGAATACATTTTCTTTCTAAGCATGTTTTTTTTTTTTTTCGAAGTTAATACTTACAATAATTTTTCTTACATACTTTTCTGTTTTTGCATTTGCAAAGAAGCCAAATACTTACAAGGTCGATCTTCTTCAATAATTCTAAAAAGTGGTTTTTCTTAATCGTTAAAATATTTTGTTCAAGCAACTTTTTTTTTTTTTTTTTTTTTTTTTTTTTTTTTTTTAATCTTTGGGTGCAGACTTCTTATAAAAGATGTGATTATTAACAAACGAAAATGAAGTTATAGGATTCCAAAATTTCACTATCACGACTTATCGACTTCACAGTCAACACTTCTAGTAATGTAGTTCCTCTTCCCTAAAAACCATCAAGGATTGTTTCTTTCTCATCATATCCTTCCACATGTTCCTTTTCGGCATTATCCGTCAAGTTGTCTAGAACCTCGGTTAAATTAAATCCGTGAGCTAACTCATTGGCTTGAGTTTGAGTTGCCCTTTTAGTCCAAGCATGTTGGAAAATTGATCTTTGGTATAATAACCAAAGACCGAAAGCTACAAACAATGCATAACAAAATGTATGTTTTGTTTTTCACGATTTTGATTGGGTGTTCACAAAGTGGAAGTGGTAACTCATCATAAACAACCACTCATCGATCTGGCCTTCTTACATGATTTCATAAGACGCAAGAAGAATGATCCTTAAAACTAAGACTTCATAACAAAGATGCTATTTTAAGACATGACCATGAGGTTCTAGCATACCGAAATTACATTAAAAGTTAGGACAATGACTATGAAAAATGCTAAAATTATACACAAGTTACCTCTATAGTATAAAGTCCAAGACTATTCACATAGCGACACTCCAAAATGTTACAAAATTTGTTCAAAAAATCATTGTAAATTTTAGTAATGTATATAGTAGACATTTCATAGCAGGGAAAATAGTGGTATGACACAATATTGTAGATGATGTGCAATTTGTCACGAACAATATTGTTTACTAGTTACAGAACGTCGCAAATTTATGTTGTCCCACATTGGTTGGGGATAAAAATGAAAGCACTTTATATGTCCCACTACACTTCAAACTTTGTTGTTGTGTTAGGGGATTTTCGTGAGCTTTAATTCTTGTGACATTTATAGCCTGAGGTCTCATACTACATCGTTTTTATGTCATTTAAAATTACCTTAGAATAGCGTATGTTAAAATCTATCTTTTCAAACAATTTTTTTTTAAATGCAAATCAAATATTCTAAAAAGTCATTCTTCCAAATCGTTAAAAAAATTGTTAAGGCACCTTATTACCGATGTTATTAGCACTCAATATAAATATACTTTTATTAACACATGATCATGAAGTTGTAGCATCTAAAATTTACACTAGTGATGATAAATGCAATAGCTAAAGAAGAGATGATTAAAAAAAAAAAAAAAAAAAAATCATATATGTGTCTTTTCTTTACATTATAGTCATGTATTCAGAAAAAGTCGCGAGAGTCTCACACCCCACATGTGCTAGTGTGCTACAAGTGCGACAACCAACTAATTAAATTTTGACACGTGATAATCGAAATCAATAACACCGAAAAGAATCTTAATAAACTTAAAACAGAAACCAAAAACTATGGTAGCATCTGCAACATCTATTCGATGCTACACATTATTTGGAAAAAAAAAAGTACAAAGTTACACGTGCCAACTTTTCCTTTGTTACCCACGTCGTACGTGGTGAGCGACAGAGGGTATGACCATTTCCAGGAAAAAATTAAAATACGTATTTGGTATAAAGAAAATGGTCAAATACGACTATTTTCCTAATTTAATCATTAAAGATTATTACCTTCACTATAAAGTCAAAACAAAATTAATTGCAAAGTGAACTTAGATGGAAACAAATGGTCACTTAGTATTTTCCAGGTTATTTATGTTGGAGAGTATATTTTTTGAAAAGTTTTTCTTACAATTGAACATTGTAAGTTGTTGCAACTAGCTGTTATATTTTCAACTTGGGCTTATGTTTAGAGCATTGGGTTCAGTTTTGTGTTTACATGCCAATCATAGAAAAGATCCAAAACCAAATAATAGGGTATGTTTGGTTTACAACAATTGTTAACCGTATTTATACTTCTGAATTCAGTTCAGGAAAAAAAAAAGCGGATAACATGAAGACAATGAGTAAAGTGGTGCTAAAGGGAAACCGAGTTTTGGAGTTGTAAGTTTAAAAAAGTCTTTCGGTTTGTGAAGAGTTAGATAAGAGAGGTTATGACTTAGATACTCTTCTATGTCCATCGTTTGGCGACATGGTGGAATCATGTTCTCATTGCTTAGTTGATTAATTGTGGCAGCAACTTCATACTTTCTATGGCGTGAACGAAATGATACTATACATGGAAAAGGTGACAAGATAGTGGAGCAAGTGTCAAAGTATGTTGCAGATTCAGACTAAAACTAGAAGAGGAGAATAAAGCAGGAAGGATGGACTAATAGATGGGATGAGATTCTTGATAGTATATTAAAGATGCCCTGCAACAAATCCATTGATGACGTATAGTCTACATCCAGGTCACGAATCCGGCTACAGTCCAACACTAACTTAGCCCGGTACGAGTCGGGCTACACCGATTAAAGGTTTGGGCTCACGAAGGCCCAAGCCCAAAGCTATTCACGGAATAGATATCCGATATCTTCTAAATAAGAGGATTATCATTCCCAACCGACTTAGGCGGGATACGCCGAAGGTTGGGGAACACGGAACCAACAAGGATTCCGTGCCTATATAAAGGGAATAGCTTCCCTCGTTTAAGGTACGATCTACAAAACCCTAACTCTCCTTAAACCCTAAACCGATTACTTACTCTCACGCCGGAGGATAATCGTGGGAAACAATCCCACGATAAGCCTAACGGTGTCTTTTGTCTTTTAGTGCGCATGTCTCAAGCAGCAATTCTCAATTGGTGTAGGAACCGGAGCTCCAAACAAGGAACGTCCAACTTTTGCATCAACAAGTGGCGCCATCCGTGGGACCATTCACTAAGAACCAAGAACTAGGATGACAAAGCGATCGCAATCAGATTTTATTGGAAAGAAGGTGCACAGCGGGGCAACCCCCAAGCAGATCTCTGGGACAACCAGTGCTGCTAAGAATCAGGGATCAGGCCAGGATTCGGCCTTCCCTCTGGTGGAACCACTCTCAGGGACAACCCAGACGACAACTACTACCACCAGTGCCAGAGACCCGCTGCGCACTCCTTTTACTCCACTCCAATCGGTGCTAGAAGCTAACTTCACAAAAGCACCCGACGCACCCGACAGGAATAAGGGCGTGTTGATAGAAACGGATACCCCCGTCCTAGAGGGAGTCGTTCCGGAATTAGAGCCAAGTAGTTTTGTCTCTCAAAATTACGAAGCCCTAGCTATCCTCATGCAAGAGGAAGCAAAGAAAAGACCAAGTCGGAGCCTGCATGCTCGGCTAGACTTTGACCCAGAGTTTGGGACATCTCCACCACGTCGTCAGAAGGAGAAACGCGGGAGGGGTAATCGCCGACCCCCAGTGTTCAATAGAATCGGAAGGAGAGTCGAGGGAGATGATACATCTGACTCACAGCCTATGACTGAAAGTGAGGAAGATGAGAAGCGCACCAGTGTTCACACTAGACTTGGTAGCCGCAGAGTACAAGATAGACTGGGGGAGCGATATTCCCCAAGTGAAAGCCCCCCAAGCACAAATTCTGAGGACAACCGGCGTAAACGCCGAAGGAGAGAGGAACTATCTTCTAGTAATTCCTCGGACAACGAGGACAGTGAGACTGGACATTGGAAATCCAGAAGAAAAAACCGTGACCAAGAAGAAGAGGATATGTCTCTCCCATGGCGCCGTCAGAAGGTAGATGCGTTCACTAGACGTATCAGTGATTTTTCGGAGAACAAAAAGAGGCGCATGCCTACTAATGTTAAAACCTATGATGGAGCAGGTGATCCTGATGATCACCTAAAAATTTTCGAATCAGCCGCAACCATTGAAAACTGGCCACAACCTGTATGGTGCCACATGTTCAATTCCACACTGGTGGGAAATGCGCGGAACTGGTTCAACAAGCTTCCACGCAGAAGCATCAATGGCTTCGAAGAGTTGAGGAAGGCATTCCGCCTAAACTTTACTCAACGAAAAAAGTGCGCTAAAAATCCCATTGAACTCGCTAGAGTCAAACAGCGCCAAGGGGAATCCACAAGCGCTTTCATGGAGCGCTTCAGGGATGAGTGCATGCAAGTCAAAGCATGTCCCGAAGTACTCAAAATCTCAGGGTTCATGAATGGGATCACCAACCCGGAACTTATTAAAAGATTGAATGACAGGATTCCCCAATCCTTCGATGAGGTTATGAAGCGTACACGGTCCTTCGTACAAGGAGAAGCCGCCGCAGCGGATAGCAAGAGAAGCTACTCCAACTACCGGTCACAGGAACAACCTGGGAGACAATCCACAGATCGGAATAGTAACCGTAACAGGAACTATCGCAACCAGGGGAATGGACGCGATAATGACAAATATACCCCGCTTACCAAATCGCCAAAGGAAATACTCGCAACAGAGGGCGCTAACTTCCCGAGACCACCACAAATGCGCACTCCAGAGGATAGGCGTGTCGGCAGTGGATACTGTGATTACCACGCGCAGAAGGGCCACACCACTAACGAATGTGTCCAACTGCGCCAACTCATTGACAAGATGGTCAAAGAGGGTAGATTGGACCATCTGGTCAAGAATTTCAAGGAAGGGAAGGACAAGCAAAAGAGCGGCAATAAGAAAGAAACGCCTAAAGACAAGCCCGACACAATTTACATGATACAATCATGGCAGCGAGTCACAAAACAGAAGGTAAGCCAGGATTTTTCACGGGGAAAGGAAATCTCGTTCCCCACCTTAACCGCGAACAACGCAGTGGTGGAACCACTTACCATAGAGATAAGCGCGGGGGGTCACGATATCCACCGCATGTATGTTGATGGTGGAGCTTCTGCTGACATTATATATGAGCACTGTTTCAAGCGACTGCGTCCTGAAATACGCAACCAGTTAACCCCAGTCAGAACAGCGTTGACTGGTTTTACAGGTGAGAAGATATGGCCTATGGGACAAATAAGATTACCTGTCAGCATTGGAAACGAAGAATACTCCGCAACGGCCTGGATGGAATTTATGGTGATTAAATCTCCCTCGCCATACAATGGCATCATTGGGAGACCAGGAATTTCAGCTATGCGAGCAGTGCCGTCAACAGCGCATGGGATGCTTAAGTTCCCAGTGGAAGGTGGTATTGTTACTCTTTACAATGCCACTATACCACATAAAGAATGCAACACGATTGCATGCGATACCGCACCAACCCCAGCACAGCGGACGACCAGAATTCCACATCTGAAAGTAGCGATCCACCCAGAATACCCAGAACAGGAAATAGCCATCGGAGGGTCACTATCAGACAACGGCAAATCAGCTGTGTGTGCGCTCCTGCAAAAGAACCTAGACATTTTTGCATGGGAGCCAAAACACATGACTGGGGTACCGCGCTCAATCACAGAACACAAACTGCGAATCCGACAAGGGTACTCGCCTATCCGCCAGAAGAAACGCGGCCAAGCCCCAGAGCGCGCGCAAGCGATCCTGGCAGAAGTACACAAGTTGGTCGATGCGGGAATTATGCGCGAAGTCTACTACCACGACTGGCTTTCTAACCCAGTAATGGTCAAAAAGAGTGACGGTAGCTGGCGAATGTGTGTTGACTTTACTGATCTTAACAAAGCTTGCCCACAGGACTGCTACCCATTACCAGAGATAGACTGGAAAATAGAGTCTCTGTGCGGGTATCCATTGAAGTGTTTCCTAGATGCGTACAAAGGGTACCATCAAATTCAGATGGCTAAAGAGGATGAAGAAAAGACAGCCTTCCACACAGGCCAAGGTGTTTACTGTTACACAAAAATGCCCTTCGGCTTGAAAAACGCGGGTGCCACCTATCAGCGGTTGGTGGATAACGTTTTCGAAAAGCAGGTGGGCCGCAACCTAGAAGTCTATGTCGATGATCTAGTCATCAAGAGCCATACTGAAGATGAGCTAATACGCGACATTGAGGAGACGTTTAAAACTCTACGAGAGATAAACATGAAGCTGAATCCCAAAAAGTGCACATTCGGCGCTACTGAAGGCATGTTCCTTGGATACCTGATTGAACCTAACGGTATAAAACCATGTCCAGAAAAGACAAAAGCGGTCATCGAACTTCCTTCACCACGTACGTTGAAGGAAGTCCAATCTCTTAACGGAAAGTTGGCCGGCCTAAACAGGTTCCTATCCAAATCGGCAGAAAAATCGTTACCACTTTTCAAAACACTCAAGAAGTGCACAAAGAAGGGTGATTTTAAGTGGACAACGGAGGCAGAGGAAGCCTTCACTCAGCTTAAACAGCATCTGGCAACACTCCCAACACTCGTTGCACCCCGACCAGGGGAAGAACTGATCATGTACTTGTCCGCAACTGATGGAGCAATCAGCGCAGTACTACTAACAGATAGGGATTCAGTGCAAACTCCCATCTACTTTGTAAGCAAAGCGCTAAAGAAGACGGAGGCGAACTACACCGCCATGGAAAAATTGGTTCTTGCATTGGTGTTTGCTGCTAAACGACTACGCAGGTATTTCCAGGCGCACCCGATTGCAGTAATCACCGATCAGCCAATCAAGCAGATCATCTCTAAACCTGATGCATCAGGCCGACTCCAGAAGTGGAGTGTATTGCTGGGCGAACATAACATCTCCTACAGACCACGCACGGCAATTAAAGGACAGATTCTGGCAGATTTCATCATTGAAAAGCCAGACACCGATGAGGTACCCACACCAAATAAGACGGACCAACATGATCCATGGATCTTGTTTACAGATGGATCCTCTTGCATTGATGGTTCAGGAGCAGGCCTAATCCTTACAAATCCAGAGGGAATGGAATTCACCTATGCACTGCGCTTTGAATTTACAGCGACAAACAACGAGGCAGAGTACGAAGCTCTACTTGCTGGACTATGCATTGCAGCTCGAATGGGTGTACATAACCTAGAAGCAAACGTGGATTCCTGGCTAGTAGCCAACCACGTGTTGGGCGAATACGTGGCTAAGGAGGATAACATGACCCAGTATCTTGCCAAGACCAAGACGCTGATCAAAGGTTTTGACAGGTTCACCATCAAACAGGTTCCTAGAGGGGAAAACCGCAAGGCGGATGCACTGAGCAAGATTGCTTCGACAAGCTTTGCACACCTATCAAAGCAAGTTCTGGTAGAAACATTGAAAAGCAAGTCTATCTCAGAGATGGAAGTCTCCACAATCATAGAGGAGGATGGTCCTACATGGATGACACCGATAGTGGACTTCCTGAACAAAGGAATGTTACCCCAGGAGCAGAAGGAAGCTCGCAGGATACGGCGCACAGCGCAGCGATTTGAAATCCGAGACAACATCTTGTACCGACGCTCCTTCCTACAACCATGGCTCCGCTGTGTAGGCCCATTACAGGCAAATTACGTGCTGCGAGAGATCCATGAAGGTTCATGCAGTATGCACTCGGGACCACGATCCGTTGTGGCACGCGCCATGCGATCAGGATACTACTGGCCTACCATGCACCGAGATGCGCGAGACTTAATACGGAGGTGTAACGATTGCCAAGTACATAGGCCCATCCCACGCCAACCACAGCACGAGCTAACGCCAATAACATCACCATGGCCATTCTACAAGTGGGGTATTGACATCGCAGGCCCTTTTCCCGTCGCAGCGGGGGGATTAAAATTCCTCATAGTCGCTATAGACTACTTCACCAAGTGGATTGAAGCAAAGGCGGTGGTAACAATCACTGGCAACCAGGTGAAGCGCTTCGTATGGGATAACATCGTATGCCATTTTGGTCTTCCTGGAGAAATCATCTCAGACAATGGAAAACAATTCTGTGACAACCCCTTCAAGGACTGGTGTGAGAAGCTACGCATCACACAGCACTTTGCGTCAGTTAAACACCCACAAACCAATGGCCTAGTAGAACGGGCGAATCGAAGCTTAGGCGAAGGAATTAAAACACGCCTGGACAAGCACAAAGGGAGATGGGTGGAAGAGCTATCACATGTTTTGTGGGCGCATCGCACCTCGATCAAAACCAGTACAGGCGACACCCCCTTCTCTCTAGTCTACGGTACAGAAGCCGTCATACCAGCCGAGATCGGTATGCCAACCATCCGCACTGGTGAAGTAAATGTGGCAAATAATGATGAAGAACGGCGTCTTGACCTAGACCTGCTGGAAGAAAGGCGTGAACGTGCAACTATACGTGAAGAAAAATCGAAGTCAAGAATGAAGGGATACTATGACACTAAAGTAAGAGGTGTCTCATTCAGACCAGGTGACTTCGTCTATCGCGCTAATGATGCAAGCCACGCAGAAGACACAAGTAAGCTTGGACCGAAGTGGGAGGGACCCTATGAGGTTACTGAAGCACTAGGAACAGGCGCGTACAAGCTACGGGGCTTGGATGGTCGTGAATTGCCACGCACATGGAACATCTGCAATCTCAAGAGGTGCTACCTATAGAAATGGCTACGGCCAATCGCACAACTATGTATTTTTTTTTATTTCCTTAGTATCATGTTTTTTATTTCTTCATAAACACTTGCAAGTATTAATAAAACGTTGCGGTTTCTAGCTAACTCTGTGACACACTTTAATTTGTTACTTCCATATACTATATGTCTTAACAATTTTTTAACATTTTTGCCTACATGGCGTGCATGCAACATATAAACCCACGATGGTCAAAAGGATAAGTTAACCTAATAAACAACTTGTTGAGTAAGAGGGTTGCAAACCCATCAATACTGGATCACGCATCCTTGTTAAACACCTTGTTCTCAAGACGTTGGAATAAGCTTTGTGCGCACCCCACGACGGATGCGCAACAATGCACATGTGCACGTTTAACAACTTTGGAACCAAGACACTTGATTCCTTAATTTGGTATTTACAGTACGCTGCATACCATTAATATACACGATTATACTTGACATTTTTTTTTTCAGATCTTCATACATGATTATGAAGTCCTTGTATTATTCACACCTGCATATACAGATAACAACGTATACTTCTTTTACGCAAAGATAAACAAGATAAGTGTGTACATAAAAGATAAACAACGTATACTTCTTTTACGCAAAGATAAATACGATAAGCGTGTACATCACAAAAAGAAAAATATCTTTACAACACCCTTCACAAAAGGAGGTCCATTAATGGACTACGAGTTATTTCTCACAGATAGTTACAGAGATAAACTAAAAACTATGACTACGCTTTAAGGAGGAACTACCCACGCGGCTAGTATCATCCCCAATCCTATTTAGCTCCTGTAACAAATCAGCATCTCGACGAGCCACGGTGGCAACACTCACGGGCACCCCGTCAGACCGAGGGAGGTGCGCCGCGCCAATACCACACATTACAGCCTTGCCCTTGATACCTTTCTTTTCAGCAAGCCTCGTCGCATGCGCCTCCAACACTTGTTTCAGGGGGACTTCCATGTCCAGGACAAAAGGATTCAGGATATCTCTGGGGCGCGCGAAAACAGGAACCTGCAGTTGGGATGCATCGGGTCTAAGATAATAGTCTGGCTGCGCAACAACCTCTCCACCGAGATGACGGGCTAGAGTCAGACCTGCAAAAATTACGTTTATTGGATAGTCCTGATCACGCTCCAGGTCAGCGATCTTGGGGAGTTCCAAGTCCTTCATCTTCTCCATGGCAGCGACCAGATTGTCATAAGCCTTCGCATCATAAGTAGGTACCTGCTCAATGGGTACCTTTAGCAGCTCAGCCTCTTGCAGCTTTTCAATGGCTTCTGACTTTCCACGCTCCATCGCACACTTCACCACATCCCCGAAGGAGTCACGAACCTCTTGCGACTCCAGGACACCTAACGCTGCTAGGCGGAGCCCATGGCTTATGAGCCATCTGCGCTCAGCTATGGTGGAGAGAAGTTGCTGATATAACTCCTCGTCGTACTCTATGCTTAGTTTACGCAACTTCTCCTCCTGCGTCTCTAGAGCACTTTTCACAGTAGTGCCGAAGTCTTCAAGCTGGGAGGTCAGTGCGTCTTTGCCATTTTCCAAATATTTAATAGCCCACAGACAAGAAGACTTATAGCTCGCGGCCTCCGCGCGCTCTTGATTTATTTGACACATCAGTGCCATTTTCTCCTCGGCTAGTTTTGTAGCATATGACCCAAGAGTCTCTGCTTCGCCTTTAGCACTAGCCAATTGAGCCTCAAGTAATGCAATGCGTTTGTCTTTCTCCGCACCTTGGCTAGTCTCGCCCGAGTACTTTACCTTTATCCGTGTCGCAAGAGAGACCAGGTCATCAACAAGTTGTTCCATGGGTGCTTCCCCAGCGGTCTCAGGCTCCGCGCTTGGGCTCTTCAGCCCATATGATTCAGCGCGAATTGGACTTGCTTGGGGGGGCGACTCTGCGGAGTGTTCAAACCTACAAACATGATGAGATAATCACAGTTATTCAGTGCTACCTAGCCATATTTTGATACATAATCTTTCAAGGATACTTACGCAGGAATGGCGGTGTCAGGTGATGGGGGGCGCGACGCAACATCACTGGAAGATGACTCCACACTAAAAACAACTGGGCGCTTTTTCCGGGAGGTGGCAGCGCCATCGCCGCTGCGCTTCCTTTTGCACTCAAATTCGGGACTCTCTTCTTCCTCATCTGTTTCTTCCACGTGCTCCGCCGCTATGGGCGTTGGTTGCACGGGAGGTGTCTGTACTGTTGTACTCGGCCTACTCTGTAAGGGAGTTGCTTGGAGTGCCACGGATGAACTTTCACCCGCCTCGCCTAGGTCCATAGGTACGGTACGCCCGGCCACCGCAACTAGCACGGGCTCTTCTCCCTCCTTCAGGGGTCGAGTTCCCACCTTTACATCCATTGGTTTTGTCAGGTGCACCGCGCTAAACAGATCCATCTCTGCGCAACAACAAAAACACACATAGTTCATGACAAGTACGAAGAACAAATAGTGAATAACTTACAGAAATGTAATTCTACGGGGTACGAAAGCATGAGCACCCACCCTGACCATCGGCGTGTAAGAAGATAGGGACTTCTTCTGAGCTGCCAAAATAGTTGTGGCTCAGGCCAATATGCACCAAGAACTCCTCGGGGTAGGAGCTTATAGGGATGCGGTTCGCGTTTATTGTTTCCGCATCCTCTGCATTATATGATCCAGGGAGGGGGCGCTCATCCTTTGGCAGTGTCCCCTTAGCGTAAAAATCGAATTGAGACGGAAAACAAGTGTTGTCAACCCAGAAAAAGGTTTCCCTCCAATTTCGGAGCGCGTCTAATTTGTCTGTGTAGCATTGGAGGGATCCAGGGCGTTTCGCGAAGGAAACCCACCCGTTTGACCACGTGGTGTGGTAAAATGCCCGGAATAAATGGATGGTCGGATTTATGGCCAATAAGTGGCAGTTCACCTCGAAATTAATTAATTTCGCCGCACCTATACAGTGCAGCTGGGACAAGTGAATGCGGTAATAATTCAATACATCACTTAAGAATAATGATATGGGTATGCGCTGATTTGCGAATTCAAAAAATCGCGTGTATACACCAATCTTCCCATCGGGGAAATCCGCTATTGATGCATTCGCAGCCGGAACTTCCGGATGTACTGCGCTAGGGATATAATAATCTGATGCAAACTGTTGTAGTTCCTCTTCCGTTATGTCGAATGTAAAATCAGATAATTCCTTAACCATGGTATTGTTATAATCAAGAACAAAGGCGCAGGCGCGGTTACCTTAGGGGTATTTCAGTCTGAAGGCTTGGTTGTGTTGGAAGCTTTGCTAATGGCGGATTGTTTTTACTGTGTGTGGAGACGGTTGAAATGAAGTGAAGGGGTTATATAATCTTCTTCCTCCACACGATGACCGACACGTGGACTCCACTAACCCTAACTGTGTGGTTGAGATTGCTTGATGGGACACAGCGGCAGTAACTTTCCCCCGATTTACGAGGTGCCCATTTTTTAATATTACTGCTGGATACAATGTATCCAGCGCATGTTTCTTTGGCTTCTTTTTTACGTTTGGTATATTTTTCATTGACTATGGTTATTAGTCTAGCATCCGCAGTTACGCACTGCGCATACTAGACTGGGGGGACATGATGACGTATAGTCTACATCCGGGTCACGAATCCGGCTACAGTCCAACACTAACTTAGCCCGGTACGAGTCGGGCTACACCGATTAAAGGTTTGGGCTCACGAAGGCCCAAGCCCAAAGCTATTCACGGAATAGATATCCGATATCTTCTAAATAAGAGGATTATCATTCCCAACCGACTTAGGCGGGATACGCCGAAGGTTGGGGAACACGGAACCAACAAGGATTCCGTGCCTATATAAAGGGAATAGCTTCCCTCGTTTAAGGTACGATCTACAAAACCCTAACTCTCCTTAAACCCTAAACCGATTACTTACTCTCACGCCGGAGGATAATCGTGGGAAACAATCTCACGATAAGCCTAACGGTGTCTTTTGTCTTTTAGTGCGCAGGTCTCAAGCAGCAATTCTCAATTGGTGTAGGAACCGGAGCTCCAAACAAGGAACGTCCAACTTTTGCATCAACATCCATCATGAGTATTTTGAGAAGGGTATGCTTTGCAGCATGTGTCTATTACCTATGGAATGAAAGGAACAAAAGACTCTTTAACAATGAGAAAAGAAGCTGCAAAGAGTTGTCAAATGTAATAGTCAATAATGTCATATTAAGATTGACAAGTTTGAAGGTTAAAATATCCAACAAAATACTAGAAGTCAGTAAAGAATGGCAAGTCTCCATGAGATTTCAAGATGATAATGAGTGGGTAATGAAAGACTGGGATGATAGCCTGGCTAAATGATGGTATCTAGTAATTCTGAGCTGATAGCATATGTTGGGCTTAAGCCTCAGACTTGTGCTTTCTTGTTCTGTCCGATATATGGATGGAGGATTACCAAACGATTGTTTATCAGTGTTTTATGGTCAATTTGAATGTATAGAAGGAGGATAGGCATGTCTATCATTCCTTCATGAATGATGTAATTTGTTGATAATTAATAAAACTTTCACCTTTGCACCAAAAAAAAAAAAAAAAAAAAAAAAAAAAAAAAAAAATCTATCAAGTTTAAGAAAAATGCTAGAGTTGGCAAACTTGTGGAGACATGGAAGTTTGCGTGTGGAGCTAATGAGAACCGATTAAGTTCGAGTCATATACTAGACTTTTTGCATTCCATTGTATATGTTTAAAACATCTAGTATAGTTTTTATGGTAGTCGTGCTTTGAGTGTTCCAAAGCACGTAGTTAGCGTCTTCTAAGAGTAGTTATAGCTACTCTTTCTTGTACGCACATTACAGTTTATTTTAATTATATTCATCGGGTATAATCCCCTAAAAAAAAAAAAAAAAAAAAAAAAAAAAAAAAAAAAACTGACACTATAAAATCGATTGTTATGTTCTAGACAAATTTTTTTGAAATACTGAGGAAATATTTAAATTGTGAAGTGTACTTAATTAATGTCAAATTAACAGTCAAGAAGTACTTTTCATGTGATATATCTAGTACAAATTATCCTTCTTTTTAATTTTCTTAAAATAATACTTGAACTATTAAACACACCATGGTTCATTGTAAGCTGTAACTGTTTTTCGTACTTAGGTTATATTTTATGTAACCACTAACCATCATTTTGTTGGATACTTGAATGTAAGACTAGATGGGATAAAAAAGAACATTGTTTTAGGCTTCACCTACTAAGACCACTGAAACGAAATAGTCGCAGTAAGAGGAGGACATTCATGTTAAAGCAAACTATGGTGGAGTTTGGGCTACTATAAATCGAAGTATTGAATATTTACACCACAACCAGACTATTCCTTCTTCATCTATGTCTCTCAAGCTCGGCAATGGTCACAACACTAAATTCTGGACTGACATTTGGCTCGATGGCATCACTCTTCAATCCAGGTTTCCTCGTTTGTTTGCCCTTGAAACTTTCAAAAACTGTACGGTTGCAGCCAGGTTTTTAAATGGTGATTGGAATTGGCAATGGCGTCGGAATCCTAGAAATGGTGTTGAATCTTCTCAACTCTCGGCTCTAATGAATGCATTGACGAACGTCTCTTTCAGTGATGAAGCTGACAAATGGATATGGAACGTAGATAACTCTCATGTCTTCTCGGTTTCTAATGCTCGGCAGTTGATTGACGATGTCAATCTCTCGTCCGGTATTCGTCCTACTAAATGGAACAAATTCGTTCCCATAAAGATTAACATCTTTGCTTGGCGCTTGCTTTTGAATCGGCTTCCAACGAAGACAAATCTCAACGACCGTGACATAGATGTTCCTGATATTCTTTGTCCTATGTGCAATCAGGTTCAAGAAGATGCTTCTCATATCTTCATGCACTGTGAGGTGGCATCTCAAGTTTGGGTCAAAATTGCTCAATGGACGGACCTCTCTTTTCCTCAATGGCTTAACATGGAAGATTTTTGGTCCTGGATTGCAGACTCTCATCTCAATGGGAAACAACGAATCATTATCGAAGTCATTATTCTCTCCTCATTGTGGTCCATTTGGAGATATCGAAACAGTGTGATCTTCCAAGACTCCAAGTTTAGAAAATGTCACATTATTGATAACATTGTCGTTAACTCTTTTGATTGGCTTTCTAGTAGATTTAAAAAATCTCGTCTAGATTGGTCTTCGTGGTTGAAAAACCCTATGTCTTCCTTGTAATTTGTTCCTAGCATCTTGCTAGTTTTTAATAATATTTCTGCCGTTCAAAAAAAAAAAAAAAAAAAAAAGAGGAGGACATTCAATCCCACTGTGCGAAGCATTTTTTAGGCTAATTAAGAGTTTATGTTTCGTACAATTGTTTGTGTATGTTTTCATAGCTCTTGTGTTATATCAGTCGTAAATTTTCACGATTTGATTGATATTAAGATATAGCTTTACGATTTTGTGTCATTGCTTCGTTTTGGAACATGTGGTCTCATTTAGCAAAGTTTGTGTTTTGATGCATCCCACATTGGTTTGGGATATAAAAGAAAGTGGGTTTATATTTCACATTACTCTTTTTACTTATATGTTTTAAATGGCTTATACACTTGTGAAATCCAAACCACTTGTGATATCGGAAAAAATATATTATTTGTATACATATTGTTTTAATTATTTAAAAAGTAAATCAAGTACCATAAAAAAGTTTTAATATAAACATTTTTTGAAAGAAAAAAAAAAGAGAGAATAGAATGGGTGGATGCCATGAACATAGATAAAGTGGTTGGAAAAGAGATTTGAGTTTTAACTTTTTGAAAATCTTCGTTATGCAAGAAAAAGAAAAATATATTTGTTAAAATTTTACATCCATCAAGACGAATTATCATGTTGTCACATTTTATGGCTAAGAGCGATCGGTGTGGTAATGTGAGGCCTCACGTTAAGCTGACATGGACACCCATAACGCATCGTTAAGCTTGTGTTATTATACCGTTGCCTCGCTAACCTTAGCGTTATCATGGTAACGCAACATTAACACTTTTTTTTTTCTTTTTTTCTTCCGATTTAAATGCGTTTTGGTGTGTGTTTTGGTGTCTGTTTGTATAACACGTGTTATTATGTGTGTATTTTAGTGCGTGTGTGTTAATGTGTAGCTTTTTAAAGGTTGAAGAAAGCCAAGTTTTGGTGTTTTATATTTTCAGTCCTTGTGTTGTTTTTTTTGTTTTTTTTTCAAAAGTAAAAAAATAGTTATTGTAAATTTTAGTTATGTAACTTTAAAGAAAATGTTTTTTTGGATTTTATAAATGGAAAAGAAGAAAAAAATGAGGCTCAAAATGTCGTGTTATGGTTGAATATGATAAGGGGTGTTTTTTTGTGAGTTAGGGTGAAAAGGTTAAAACTGATGTGACGCTGAGGTGCCAGTGTGTTAAGGTTTAACTTAAGTTACCACACCCTCCGCTCTAAAAGTTTATGTTGTGTAATTGTTTGTGTAAGTTTTCATAAGTCTTCTGTTAAATCAATTGTCAAGTTTTACGATTTAAGTGAAAGTAAGATCCAAGCTCAAGATTTTGTGTCACTTGTTAATGTTAAAATGTGTACTATTAAACTAAGTTTGTGTTTTAGTCTTGTCCCACATTGGTTTGAGATAAAACTAAAAGTGGCTTTATAACTTTCATTACACTCCCACACTCCAAGGCATATTAAAGATTTTTGTATATCAGCAATGAAAAAAGTTACTCACGCTTAAACATCAGATATACAAAAGTCTTCATATATGTTTTTTAAAATTTTTGGAAAAAAAAAATTAAATACTGTAAAGAGCATTCTAAACAACTGAATTTATAGCCCTAACATGCATTATTTTGAATTAGGGGTGCAAAAGAGCCAAACTTTTATCAAGCAACTCGAGCTCGAGTTCAAGCTCGACTCAATCGAGCGAGCTTTTATCGAGCTCAAGCCTGAGCTCAAGCCCAATAAACTGGCTCGAAACATATAATGAGTCGAGCTCGAGCTTTTGATAGCTCGGCTCAAGCGGTTATCGAGTTTTCCGAGCCTTAGCATAGATATATTTTCATATTATTTTTAAAAATGTAAATAATGACTGATTTGAATATTAACCTAATAATAAGGACTAACTCGATAAAAGATAAAATATTATATTCTAGACGTACCATTTAAACCATAATGTTGGCCTTGGTTATGAGACTTTTATTGTTAGTTTTATTACTCTTAAAAATATCTTATTTGGTTTTTAACTTCATGATAATGTAAAAGTTCTGTGTGAATACTATATTTTTTTGTGGCAACTACAATTTGCAATTCGTTTTGACACGGAATGGTCTATCTGGTATTTGTTTGATCTTATTTCACCCGCAATTTGCAATTCCTAACTTGCATTACTTTGAACTAAGGGTGCAAACGAGCCAAACTTTTATCAAGTAACTCGAGCTCGAGTTCAAGTTCGACTCGATCGAGCGAGCTTTTATCGAGCTCAAGCCTGAGCTCAAGCCCAATAAAGTGGCTCAAAACATATAATGAGTCGAGCTGGAGCGGTTATCGAGCTTTTCAAGCCTTTGTATAGATATATTTTCATATCATTCTTAAAGATGTAAATAAGGACTGATTTGAATATTAACCTAATTATAAGGACTAACTCGATAAAGGATAAAATATTATATTCTAGACGTACTCTTTAAATCCTAATGTTGGCCTTGGTTATGAGACTTTGATTGTTAGTTTTATCACTCTTAAAAATATCTTATTTGTAACGGGTTAAGTCAGTTTGTGATTTGAGATCATGTACAAGTTGTATGTGAATACTATTTTTTTTGTAGCAGCTTCAAATTGCAATTCGTTTTGACACGGAATGGTGTATATGCTATTTTGTTCGAGCTCAGTTCAGCTGCAAATACCAGTTGGGACAGATTCGAGCTTTTCATATATATAATTTCGAGCCTTTTAAGCTAAGCTCGAATCCTACTCGAGTCGAGCTCAAGCTAGGATGGTTAAGCTTGAAGAGCAATCGAGCCGAGCTCGAGCCAACCTTTTCATTCTCGAGCCGAGCTCGAGCCTTGAGCTCGGGCTTGGCTCGGCTCGATTACACCCCTACTCTGAACTCAACCACAGGTTTGATTACCAGATTGAGTCGATTCAATCCTGATAAACTTATCAAAGTCAATGTTTGGAATCTCTTTTTCGTCAAGAAATGTATAAGTGCCCAACTCGTTAAGGTCATGAATTGTCGACTTGATACATTGACACCAACAAAGGTTGTCTTTTTCTCATCATATCCCACCATATGTTCCTTTTCAACATTATCGGTCAAGTTGCCTAAAACCATAGTTGAGTCAACTAGGCGAGTTAGCTCCAATGGTTGGACTCGCCCTTTTAGTCCAAGCATGTTAGGAATTTGCGAGTCGTTGAGATGAATTACAAAACTTTCACCATTTACACTTTTTTTTTATTGTATGATTGCCAGATTTGGTACACTAACCAAAAGCCAAAAACCACAAACAATGCATAACGAAATGTATGTTTAGATTTTCATGATATAGATTGTGTGGTTACAAATTTGGATTAGTAACTCGTCATAATCACCATTTATCGATTTAGACTTCCTGCATAACTCAAACTTCATAGTTTAAATGCAATATAAACACATGATCATGTGGTTCAAATATCATTAAGTTACACAAAAAGTTTGAAAAATGCAATTGGAAAATATGGAAAAAGTTTAAATGAAGAATGTTAAATTGTTTAAGTGAACTTAGATGGCATATAAAATGTTCAAAAAGTATTCTTAAAAGGCCGTTCTTCTTAGTTGTTAAAAGCTCGGAGGATTTTGTGAGGTAGCTATTAAAAACCTTTGTGCTCCATATACTAACAAATTTTGTGTTTTGGTATCGTCCCACATTGCCTAGAGATACAAATGATAGTGGGGTGCTAATGCTCATTACAACTCATATATTTGAATGTGTGTTAAAATCCATAGCGAGATCCCTATAAAAAAAGGTTTAGTATCTGGATAAGGAACATTAGAGGTGATGTTGTGTTTTAAGTGATTGTACATAGTAATTATTGCAAAGAATTTGTTTTATTTTAATTCAAATGTACAATCACTTAAAACACAACATTACCTCTAATGTTCATTTGAACATTAGAGAATCTTTATCCTTAGTATTTCTACTAAAGAGCACGAGTGCTAGGGGCAGATTCGTTTTGCTGCTGCCACACCCAATCATAATTCTACTAAAGAAGAGCTGCCACACCAAGATTGGTAATCAGGCTATCATATTTGTACTAAAGAACAGCTGCCACACCAAGATTGGTAATCAGGCTAATGAATAGTGCTAGCTACAGTATTAATGGTCGTTAACTAACGATGGTTATTTTATTTATTTTATTTTATTATTTTTTTAAATATAAATTCTTTTTTTATATTAAAAAATGTATATATTTTGTGTAATTGGTCCTTCATGTAATAGGTACGTTGCATAGTCAGTCATTTATGACTAACTTTGCAATGAAACGCTAACAGAAGGACAATTTCCGTCACAAAATTAGAAAAACTACAAAAATAGTCTTTAGGGTTATCGATTCGTTACATAATTAGACCATTGCGCTTCGCGGCGGCTCGCAACGGAATTATTAATTTTGTATTCAAACTCCCGCCGCGAAGCGCGAGGCTTCACACCTCGTTTATAACATACGTGATTACTATACACATTTTTTTTTATCTATAACATAAAGAATTCGTATATACGTTTTTTATTTCTTGTCTTTAAAAAGAATTCAAAACCATTTAAAAACTCTTTTTCAATAAAATCAAATACTTTATAAAGTCATTCTTCTTTATTTGTTCAGTAAGAAATTAATATTGTATGAAGCCATTTTTTTTTATCACAAAAAGCTTTTGTAGAGGCACCCCATTCAAGATGCTATTAGCACTTAGTATATGTGATTTTAGCATCTCAAAATTACACTAAAGACGATAAATGCATAAATTATAGAACTTCCCTTCGGTATAAAATCAACCAAATTTATTGACTAATTGTAATGTGACGCTTTGAAATCGACTTTGATGACTTGTATAAAAGCTTTTGAACTATGAACAAATATAGATGACAAAAGCAGAAAGTACAGAATGTTACCTTCGTATAAAAGATGTGATTATTAACTCGAAAATGAAGTTCTAGGCTTCCAAAATTAAACTATAGATGATAAATACACAAAGTAAAGAATGTTACCTTCGGTATAAAATTGAGCAAAAGCTATTTATGCAAATGCAAAGTGACGGTCTAAAATCGTTTATTACAGCTGATTGTGTCGACTCATTCATGATAAACTTATCACGATCAATGTATGGAATCCCATTTTCCTCAAGAATTGTATAGGAACCATATCCATGATTCGTTAAAATCATGACTTATCGACTTCATAGTCAACACTTCTAGTAACGCAGTTCCTCGTCCCTTGACACCATCAATGGATGATACTTTCTTATCATATCCCTCCACATGTTCCTTTTTGGCATTATCCATCAACTTGCCTAGAACCACAGTTAAACTAAATCAGGGAGCTAACTCATCGGCTTGAGATTGAGTCACCCTTTTAGTCCAAGCATGTTGGAAAATTGATCTTTTTTTATACAAATTGTTAGTCTCGCCATTCATATTTATCGTAGTGTATGCTTTCGAAATTTGGTATAATAACCAAAGACCGAAAGCCACAACCAATGCATAACGAAGTGTATGTTTTGTTTTTGACAATTTTGATCAGATGTTCACAAAGTTGAAGTGGCAACTCATCATAAACAACCACTTATCGATTCGGCCTTCTTACATGATTTCATAAGACGCAAGAATAATGATCCTTAAAATCTCTTATTAGTCTATCATTTTTATGTATTCTTGTGGCATTTAGAATCGTACAATAATCTCTTAATATTCTATCATTTTTATGTCATTTAAAATTACCATAAATAGTTTATGTAAAAATCTATATTTTAAAACTTTTTTTTATCTTTCCTAAAATGCGAATCAAATATTCTAAAAAGTCATTCTTCCAAATAATTAAAAAAATTGTTAAGGCACCTTATACCGATGTTATTAGCACTCAATATAAATATACTTTTATTAACACATGATCATGAAGTTGTAGCATCTAAAATTTACACTAGTGATAATAAATGCAATAACTAAAGAAGATAGAATTGCCAAAAAAAAAATCGTAGTGTCTTTTCTTAACCAAATTTTCACATGTGATAATCGAAATCAATAACACCGAAAAAAATCTTAATAAACTTAAAACGGAAACTAAAAACTATGTAGCATCTGCAACATCTATTCGGTACACATTATTTGAAAAGAAAAGTACAAAATAACACGTGCCAACTTTTCATTTGTTACCCCATGTCATATGTGGTGTGCGACATAGGGTATGACCATTTCCCGGAAAAAATTAAAATATGTATTTGGTATAAAGAAAACGGTCAAATACAGACTATTTTCCTAATTTAACCATTAAAGATTGGGAATTGATATGTACACATAGAGATTTGATTAGTACACATAAAATAAATTTTAAAATATCTATTATACCCTTACTTATATTAACCAAGGCTTTCATGGTATCCTTCTTTGTCAAAACCTACCTTTCCTTCTCCCGTTCGCTTCCATTTCCACCGGCCACCGGAAAAATCACCGTCCACCTCTCTACTGAAAATCAGAAAATTGATTTTTGGTCATACGATTTTAATATTCCTTACAGCGATAATTCATTGTTCCATGTAGCATATTATGTTTCAGCATTGGCCTTAAGATTTTAATTTAAAATTTTAATTTGAGTGTTGTTAAGCGTTATCGAGTAACAACCTGCTCCATTTAATCGTATACCAAGGCATTAAGTATACTTCATTATTGACTGAGTTTTAACCCACATCACCGGTGACTTGATGTGTACTAGCGTATCTCAATCGAGGTTATTCAATTGGTAAGGATTGCTGGAGGGGAAACCCGGGAGAATCAAGATGGGTTCTTTGTGATTCTTTCATATAACCTGCTCCAGTATTTAATCCTTTACCAAGCAAAACCACATGTTCTTATAACCTTTTCACTTTTAATATCATATATAATAAATCTTTTGACCTTTAAATATGATTGTTGTGAGATGTTATTATCCGATCTGTTACATCTGTATATTTTCAGTCCAACGGCGGGGCGGAGTGGAATTAGAATGAATATGTTTTAATTTTAGAGAGAGAAATGCAAGAACTTTGAAGTGAATGTTATCAAGTAAGGGCATATTAGTCATCTAACATTTATTTTATGTGTATGCATCAAATTCTCCCGTGTACATATCAATTGCCTTAAAGATTATTACCTTCACTATTAAGTCAAAACAAAATTAATTGCAAAGTGACACTCTAAAATCGACTGTGACGTTTTTGACAAAAGCTTTTGAAGAAATGGTTTAACTTCTAAAGTGAACTTAGATGGAAATAAATGGTCACAAAATATTTTACATCCATTGTAATGAATTAGGTTCAGTAACTCTTGTCTTACTATGTCAACATTTTGAGGCGAAGAGTTTAAGTTCCCCACAATTATTTGTGTGTTTGTTATATATATCAGTCTACAAGTTTCACAATTTAATTCATAATATGATCCAATTATTTGTGTTTGTTTTATTGGATGGAATGTGTTGTTTCATTTTACAAGGCGTATGTTTAAATTACGTCCCACATTGGTTAGGGATAAAAATGAAAGTTAGTTTATAGGTCTCATTACACTCCAAATGTCTGGATATTCAGTAAATGTCTTTGTAAGATGACTAAAAAAAGTTAAACACTTGTAATACAAGGACAAATTCTGGAGATTTTTTAAATTTTGTTAGTTTGAAAAGGAAAAAAAAAAAATCAAAATCAAAAGCCTTTTAAAGGTTTTTTCTAAAATGAAATCAAAATTTTATCAAATCATATTTCTTAATCACAAAAAGCTTTTGTACAAGCAACCTATTGAAGATTTTATTAGCACTAGTATATGTGATTATTGACACACGATCAAAAACTTCTAGCATCTCAAGATTACACTATAAAGATAATAAATGCATAAAATAAGAGCGTTCCTATAGTATACAATCAACCAAAGCTATTCACAAATTGCAAAGTGACGCTTTGAATTCGATTGTAATGTTTAAGCCAAAATCTTTGAACAAATGAACAAATGGTTAATTTTTAAAGTGAAGTTAGATGGAATAAATGGTCATGAAAGGATTTTTCATGTGATTTATTTTGTAGAGAAAGATTTAATTTACTTACAAAATCCATTATTAATCGTGTAATGTAATATGAAACTTTTTTCAAAAAACAAAGGCGAAATGTATTTTGATACAGGCGATAGTGCCACATTGGTTTATAGTTTTTTTCGTAAACACCTAAGAGCACTAGGTATCGTGTTGACGTTTAACATGTTATTGATATGTCAACTCAGCGCCACGTCATCCCCTCCTCAATAACACACCAATCACTCAAACACGCTCCATCATAACACACCATTAACATGTTATTGGGTCCCACAAAATACCCCACTAAATACCCACACACTCACAATATACAAATAATAATAATAATAATAACACAAAAGAGAGATTGGCTTGAGCCACTCAAGTAACTCAAAAACATTTGGCATGTAGATGACATGTTGGATGGTATGGTAATGACATGCCATTGTTTTTTCTTTTTTTCCTTTGGCATGTTATCCTGTACCCATACTCTTTGCTCTAAGTAACCATTGTAGTAGCTTGTCCCATATCAAAATGGAATGTATTTTGGTACTAGCGACAGTACCATAATGATTTCAAGCTTTTCATCAGCACTTTAGTAATCAATGTGGTAGCTTAGCCAGCACCAAAACTCAAAAACATTTGGCATGTAGATGACATGTTGGATGGTATGGTAATGACATGCCATTGGTTTTTCTTTTTTTCCTTTGGCATGTTATCCTGTACCCATACCCTTTGCTCTAAGTAACCATTGTAGTAGCTTGTCCCATATCAAAATGGAATGTATTTTGGTACTAGCGACAGTACCATAATGGTTTCAAGCTTTTCATCAGCACTTTAGTAATCAATGTGGTAGCTTAGCCAGCACCAAAATTCATTTTTATCTAAATTAACATAATTTCATATGATTCGACATATATCCCACTTTTGTGTCAAGCGAGGGATCACTACAACAAATGCATTATTTGCTAGCTTCCTTTATATTGTTCACACTTAGAAACATATTGTAAAGTTATTACGCTTAGAAAACTTTGATTATCACACTTACATACTATCGTGCCAAAACTTACATGCTTTAATTTCACTGGTATATGATAGACTAAAATAGTACAAGTCTTCTTAGTAGAATCTTGTGAAATGCATTAAGTTTTGTTGGAAGCTAACCATACAAAAGCTATATCTTGCAATATTCTTTTTAAGATCCGGAAATTATATACGGTTACTTGAATGAAAACTTGACTCCAATCCAACACCAGTTGTGTATAACTGGAACACATCCCACATAAATATATTTGCATAAGAAGTTGCGAGTTCTAGGGCTACAGTAGCGATCCATGTAGGATTTGTTCCGGTTATTATCAAGAGTCACTATATATATTAGCTAGTTGAACACTAACGCATAAAACCATACATAGTAAATAAAAACCACATTAGATAACAATAACGATAGTCATAGAACTACTGATAAAACTAGATAGAGACATGAAACTAACTGTCAGTTTACATGTAAGTTGTTGAAACTAAATATTGTTCTTCAAGGATTAAACTCTTATTAAGATTTAGTTATCATATAGTATCATAGTAACTAGTTTAAGGATCTACACTACCAATTTAACTATAAGCAACTAATGGAAATAAAAATATTCTTCCTTATTATAGAATGAAGGATGAAAATTTGTCATTTATAATAAATGATTTTACATAAGCAACAAGTCTCCAACCCATGACTTGCCTGATAAAGAGCATTCTATACAACCGAATTCATAGTCCTAGCCTATACATGCGAGCCTTATTTTGAACTCAACCACATGTTTCATTACCTGATTGAGTCGATTCATTCTCGATAAACTTGTCAAAGTCAATGTCCCGAATCCCACTTTCGTCGAAATGTATAGGTTCCCAACTCATTAAGGTCATGATTTGTGGACTTGATATTTACACCAACACAAGTTGTTTTCTTTTCTCATCATATCCTACCATATGTTCCTTTTCAGCATTATCAGTCAAGTTGTCTAAAACCATGGTTGACTCAACTCGGTCAAGTTGGATATATTCTCATTGTTGAGATGAATTATAAAACCTTCACCGTTCACAGTTATCTTCGTGTATGATTGCCATATTTTCTATAATAACCAAAGGCTGAAAGCCACAAACAATGCAAGAGCGAAATGCACCTTTAGTTTTTGACGATTTTGATTGTGGTCAAGTTGAAGTGGTAACTTATCATAAGCAACCACTTATCGATCCAGCCTTCTTGCATAAATCAAACTTCAGGATATAAATGGAATGTGAACACATGATCATGTAGTTCAAATATCCCGAAATTACACAAAAAGTTAGAACAATGTGGAAATCAGAGAAACATTACCTCTAGTAAAAATTGATTGTGATGTCTTAGACAATTAATTTTAAGCAAATAAATGGTCAAAAAGTACTTTCATGTGATTTATGTAGTACAAATTATTCTTATTATGACAGTTGACTTTTTGTGTAACTGTCATTCTTACTTTGGTTATATGTGTTCGTAACCAACAATTTGTTGGATATTTGGATGTAGCTTTAGATGGGCTAAGACGAAGAGTCGGCGGTAAAGGAGGCCGGGTTTTGGATTCGTAATGCATGAAAAAGAAAAATACATATGTCAATATTTTACATCCATTGAAACGAATTAGTTGCACTAGCAGGAGAACATCCAATAGCACTATGTCAACCATTATGAGGCTTGAGAGTTTGGGTTTTGCACAATTGTTTGTGCACGTTTCGTTACTCTTGTGTTATGTCGATCAGTTGTCAAGTTAGACGATTTAATTGATAGCAAGACCCAACTTTAAGATTTTGTGTCAGCACTTCATGTTGGAATGTGTAGTCTCATTTAACAAAGTTGGCGTTGAAATTTTGTCCCACATTGGTTAGGGATAGAATAATAACGTTGGCTTATAAGTCTCATTTTGTTTTATACTAAGATCATTATAAGAAATTAATTGCAGTAGCACGAGGACATTCAATCCCACTATATAAAGCATTTTGAGGCTAAGAGTTTATGTTTCGTACAATTGTTTGTGTACGTTTTCATAGCTCTTGTGTTATATCAATTGTCAAGTTTCACGATTTGATTGATATTTTGTGTCGTTGCTTCTTGTTGGTATTTGTAAAGCATTTTGAGGCTAAGAGTTTGTGTTTCGTACAACTGTTTGTGTACGTTTTCATAGCTCTTGTGTTATATCAGTTGTCAAGTTTCACGATTTGATTGATATTTTGTGTCGTTGCTTCTTGTTGGTACTTGTAAAGCATTTTGAGGCTAAGAGTTTATGTTTCATACAATTGTTTGTTTACGTTTTCAAAGCTCTTGTGTTATATCAGTCGTCAAGTTTCACGATTTGATTGATATTTTGTGTCGTTGCTTCTTGTTGGTACTTGTGGCCTCATTTAACAAAGTTTATGTTTTAATGTTTCCCATATCGGAAATGGTTAAAAATGAAAGCGGATTTATAAGCTTCTTTACACTTCAATTTGCTTGTATGATCTGTTAAATTTTTTTTGTGGTGTAGCTTCGAAAAAGGTTAATTGTTGTAGCATATACAATACCAGACCTTCAGCGAATCATTCTTTTTTCTTGATTTTGAGTGTGTGTTCACAAAGTTGAAGTGATAATTCTCATCATAAGCAACCACTTGTCGATCCAGACTTCCTGCATGATTTCATAAAACATTGATGTATATTAAACATAATTCAAGCTTCAGAACAAAGATATAAGAGGCAATTCAAACACATGATCATGTAGTTCCAATATCCCAAGATTACACCAAAAAGTTTCAAGAATGACGATGAATATATATATATATATATATATATATATATATATATATATATATATATATATATATATATATATATATATATATATATATATATAGAATCCGGATCGATTGAGAAGACTTTTAGATTGAGAAAATTGAGAAGAAATCATGTTCATTCATCTCATCAAACCATCAAAGGGTATGATGGGTATTATACAAGATTCATTAATTATGTCTACATTTAATACATTTAATGGTTTTTTCTTCTCATCCCAACAGAAATGATAAACCCACCGAAAAAAAAAATAGATCCAACTTATATTTATTATTGATTCTCGTTGACTTCTGTTTTTGATTATATATGTTAACTTTTTTGTTATTTTTGAACATTTCTTTATAAGTCCATCAATATGTTACTCTTTTTTATATTGTAAAAGATAATAAGTCTTTATGTTATCAGCTAATGAATATTCAAAGAGAAAAAGTTAATGATTTACGAATCATTATTTTTCAATATGCAGTGATTCAAAAAGGAAAACCATAACTCATTTATTAGTTCACTAATTTGAATATGATTTAAAATTATACGAACACATTCTTGTAATGATTCACTAGTTCGATTCCGATTCAATATTTGTATCATGATTCACATAACTAAATAAACATGATTCACAAATCCGATCATGCTTCACTTATTGAAATATGATTCAAAATATTGTACTAGTTCACTAATTCAAATATGATTTAAATTACACGAACACATTCTTGTAATGATTCACTAGTTCGATTCCGATTCACTTTTTGTATCATGATTCACATATCTAAAAAACATAATTCACTAATCCGATTAGGATTCACTTATTGAAATATGATTCAAAATTAAGTACTTAAAAATCCAGTTTTAATATTTGAATCGAGAATTAAAAAAAATCAGTTTAAACAACTTTTTTGAATGTTGCTGTTTGATTCAAGACTTCCGAAGATGATTCAAAATAAAAATATACAATTTTTTTCAATAAATCATTATATAGTATTTGATGATTCAAAACTCAAAACACTTTTAAGTTTTAACAATTCACTCTATAAATCTTTTATGTATGATGAATACACATGAGTAAGACGTGTTGCATAACGAAAATGAATCATGCACGTGAATAAGATTTTTTAGTGTAGTTTGGATATTGGAAAATTAATTTACGGTTCAATATTAATCGTCAAAACATGTTGCTAAGAAAATAATGATTCACTAATAGAGCAAGGATATTTTAAAATTTAAGAATACTTTAATGGATTAAAAAAATGAACTGTCATCCTACTTTGAGCAAAGTAAAGAAATTCGAATGTATCGGAACTTAACGTAGGAAGTTACGATTCATTAGTTCATTTTTTATTCATCTATTACCTTTTTACCCTTTTTATTCTCATAATTAGTTTAATTAATGCATGGAAGTTAAAAATATTTCAATGGTTAAGATGTTTCTCAATCTTCTCAATCAAAAACCCTTCTCAATGGAACCAAATCCTATATATATATATATATATATATATATATATATATATATATATATATATATATATATATATATGCTTCTTTTAATTCCTTCTTAAAATGATACTACTTGACTTTATATTATGTAAACCAACATTTTGTTGGATACTTAAATTTAGCTCTAGACGGGCTAAAAAGAAGATTATTACGAGCTTCATCTACTAAGTCCATTACTAGCTTTAAAAAAAAAAGTGAGAAATGAAGTTGATAAATGATTGAATGAAAGAATTTTATCATGCTACCGTTTTCACATGTTATGATAGTCATCAAACATCATCATACATCCATAATATTATTGTCATATGTTATAAATTCAGAAAGTAAAAAGAGAATAGAATGAGGGGATACCATGAACATAGATGAAGTTGGTAAAGGATACTAGAGTTTTTAACTTCTTGTTACTTTATAACTCTCATTACACTCTATCACTTTGTGTTGTATCTAAAGATTTGTATATGTTATCTATGGAAAAAAGTTACTCTAACTTAAACATCAAGAATGCACAAGTCTTCAGACGTGACTTTTTATTTTTTGGAAAAAAAGTTAAATACTTTAAATAAGTCCATGCCTTCGTAAAATCTTCACAAGAACAATAGTACTTAATTTTGCAGCAAAAAGATCAAAGATTCTCTACTCATCAATCTTTTTTTTTTTTTTTTTTTTCGGGAGAAATCATGCATCTAAACACTTTATTGATGATTATAATTGATTTATATTAAGACTTCTAACATGGATATTGTGTTCCTGAACTGAGAAAAAGTGATCATATCAATAGTTGGGAAGATTTCTCTTGTACAGTCAAATAGTCTCACAAGTCACAAGTTTTTATTTTATTTTATTTATTTATTTATTTATTTACGGCAAAATGAATTAAAAAAAAGGTGAAACTAGCAAGATACTAGACACCTAAAAGGTACAATTACAACAAAGTCTAGAAAGCTACAAAAATTAAACAAAACCTCTAGACTCATCTCGAGAACATTAACTGCGAGGATCACAAAAGGAATGAAAAAACTCGTGCCAGTTACAGATATCCAAGACACGAGAAAAACTCCCACACAACGAAGGCTGAGCAACCGGTTTTCACTTCGCGGTGTTTTTGATGTGATCCCAACCATGCCTCGAGGACACGAACCAGCTAACAAAAAGCAAGAAACAAGAGAAACATAAAGTCATAACCAAAATAGATACATCGAAGCAAGCAAAAACCATCTTCAAGCAACCCAAGACGAACCCCACAGAAAGATACCAAGACCAGACCATGCAAGATCAGCCATCTTAACCATCTATCAAAGGACACACGATCCAATCGTTCCATGCGTAATGATGTTTCCTATCTCGGTTGGATATCCATAAGAAAGAGAGAGATACAATCGATTGAAAGGTGTTGGCGATACTAGCGTTTTCATTATTATGAATCGAATTGTTTCTATCCTTCCAGATATGCCACCACCACACGAACATAATAGCTTCGATAACTCTTATGTGTTGATTAGAATTAGGTAAGTCTAGATACCATTCCACCACTAGACTAGGTTCCAAGACGGGGATTGGCAGGTTTAACCACGCACTGATATGAACACGCAATTCACTTCGGAATGCACACTGAAAAAAAAAGATGACAGCCATCATCGAGCCCGTAATTGCAAAGTTTACAGCTAACCGTAGTCACATCGACACCCCGACCAAATAAATTTAAAAGAGTAGGAAGACCGTTCCTTAGCATACGCCACACAAAAATGTTAACTTTTTTCGGGGTATACTTATTCCATCAAGAAGGCCGATCCACTGAGCAAATGTAGTGATCTATGTGGTTCCGAACAGCAGCAACAGTGAAGCATGTGTTACCTTCAAGGTTCCAACTCCAATAATCTTCACCACTTTCAAGAGTATTCGGAAGCATCTGCAACAAGTCTTGAAGTTGATTTTGCTCATGACAATCTCTTAAATCTCTACGCCAGTTCCAAGTCCAAACCGAGGGTTTGTACCTGACAAAAACTAAGCAATCTTTTTCCAATTCTAAAGCAAAAACTCTCGGAAATCTCTTGTCAAAAGCCTGATCTCCACACCAAATGTCTTTCCAGAAACGAGTATTATGGCCATTACCAATCTTTCTAACAATCACGGTTTTTGGTAAAAGATAAGAGGAATGACAAAGGTTTAGAGACGCCATTATATGACTCCAAGTACCTTTGCTTTTAGCCGACATATTATAGGAACAATTCCTACCGTGAATCTCCAATAAAACACTAACCCAAAGACTTTGATGATTACACATTCCGCGCCATCTCCACTTATACAATAGAGACAAATTCATTGCCTTTAAACTACCAATACCAATTCCTCCAGAATCGAAGCTAGCCATTGTCGATTCCCACTTAATCCAATGAATTTTTCATTTATCTTTCGACCCTCCCCAAAAAAACGAGGCCCTTAAACCTTCCAAGGTTTTGCTAAAGTTAATACTTGTAATAACTTTTCTTACATCCTTTTCTGTATTTCCGAAGTGGTTTTTCTTAATCGTTAAATTTTTTTGTTCAAGCAACCTATTAAAAATGCAATCATTAACACACGATCTTTAGTATCACATAATTCATCTTTTTACAAAATCATAGTGCCTTGAAATAATTTAAGAGAAGCCAAATACTTTATAAAATAATTATTTGTTATTTGCTTAAAAATGAGTTAAATATTTTATAAAATTTATATAATAATAATAAAATAAGAATAAAATAATAATAATAATAATAAAATATAATAATAAAATAATTTAATAATAAAAATAATAATTATTATTATTATTATTATTAGAATTATAAATATTTATTATAATAAAATTTATATAATAATAATAATAATAATAATAATAATAATAATAATAATAATAATAATAATAATAATAATAATAATAAAATGAAATAATAATAATATAATAATAATAATAAATATTTAATTTAAATATTAAAATAATAATATTTATATAATAATAATACAAATAATAATAAATATTCATTATAATAATATTTTTATAATAATTATAATAATAAAATAATATAATAATAAAAATATTTATTATTATAATAATATTTACATAATAATAATAATAATAAATAAAATAATATAATAATAACAATATAATAATAATAATAAAATAAATATTTAATATAATTATTAAAATAATAATAATACTATTTATTATTATTTTTAATTATTATGTTAATTTAAATTTTATTATTATTATTATTATTAAGTTTTTTATTTATTTAGTTTTCTTGAATTAAATAACGTTGAGATCCAAGCAAACACAATGACATAATACATCAATTACAACACATTCCAACTATTTGAATTACAATTCATTCAAATTATAATTTCTTTAACAGATTACAATTTTTTTTCAAAACATACTGCGAATCAAACGCACCCTAAGAGCACTGGGTACAGTGGTGCCAAAGTGTGGTGCCAAGCTCGTGCCAAACTGCCACGTCAGCAGTTTTTGAGTTTGGCACCAGAAAGTGTTTGGCACCACATTTCTGGGGTATCCGTTGGCACCAGAATTTCTGGTGCCAAACTCAATTTTTTTATTTTTTATTTTTTTATAAAATTCAAAAACAATATATCCTAAAATTACTTTATTCATAAAAAAAAACATTACAAGAAATAAAAAAAACAATAAACTTAAAAAAACATAACATAATTATTCTTGTGAATATTTTGCCCGGATCCGTGCTTGTTGGGCCCTCAGGATTGCCGCGTTCATCGGATTGAGCGTGCTTGTGTCCATAGATAGCACCCGCATATCTTCGGCTATCCTTTGAGTTTCGATTAAATCGACCCTCGCTCTAGACTCCCGCTCAAGAACATCTTGCTTCATTTTTCGCTCCAACTCGTATTGTTTTTCCATCATTTGTGAAAACATTTCCGGGTTTGAACCGGAACTTGCGGTCGAGTTAGACGAACGTTGGCTCTTTGCGATCCGGTACACCCCGTCCGGCCTTGGCAATGTGTCGGGTCCAAAATGCTCGGGATCCTCTTCCGTAACCCGAAGACGATTACGTCTTGCATTTGTTGAGTCCGGATTTTTCCACTTATGCTTGTCCTTCAAAAACTTCCAAGCCGACGAATGTTTAAAATCGCCATGATATCGTTTGTACAAAGTGTGGCAACGTTCCATGAAATCCATATCGTTCTCCCCACTCATAACAGCCGTTTCATTCACAATCGAATTAAACTTCCCGACACAACGATTCATCGGAGTCCACTTTCCGGTAAGCATGTTCTTGGTACGAGTTACAAACTTTTGTTTTTTTGCTTCCTTGTTGTAAGCTTCCAAAACTTTATACCAAAACGTTTCATTACCTTGATCCGCACCGACTTTTGGATCCTCGGATACTTCAATGTAAGTTTGCGCCAAAAGTAGTTCTTCTTGGTCGGTCCATGCATTACGCGATCGTTGCTGGACCTCGGCTTCCTCTTCGGTTGTTGGTTGCTTTTTTTTCGTTTTCTTTGCCTTCGCCGGTTCCTTCATTTTTGTTTTTTTGGACGTGGGGGTCGGGATGACCGCTTCCTCTTCGGATTCGGATTCGTCAACAAGGTGGAACGATTGGTGGGACGATCTTGGTTGTGATTCGTTTTGTTGTTGTTGTTGTTGCATTTTCCATTGAGAAAACATAGCGTATTCTTCGGGATTAACGTATGAGTTTTGTTGAGAAAACGAAGGATAGTATTGTTGTTGGGTGTTCGGATTCGGATTCGGATTCGAAGACGAACCGATCATTTGGTTCGATGGATCGTTAAGCATTCGATTGATCCAAGGGGTGTTGTTGGGATTCATTTTCTTGAAAAAATATTGAAGTTGAGATGTATTTGAAGTGTGTGTGAAGTGGTATAAGTGATAAGGTTTATATAGGATTTGAAAGTGGGTAAAAGTGGTAAAAAAGAGGTCAAAATATCAAAAAAACACAAAACTAGCCGTTTGCAACGGCTATGTATTTGAATGCAACGGCTACTTTTTCAAAAAAAAAAAAAAAAAAAAAAAAAAAAGGAAAAAAAAAACGTTGGCTGTTATGTTTGGCGCGAGAGGGTTTGGCGCGAGCGTGGTAACGGTGCGCCAAGCTTGGCGTCGCGCCAAACCCGTTGGCACCAAGCTTGGCACCACCGTACCTCCTGCTCTAAGAGTTTATGTTGCGGACAATGGTTTGTGTTTGTCTTATAGCACTCGACAAGTTTCACATTTTAATTCATAGCATGATCTAAGATTTTGTGTCATTGCTTCATATCCGAACGTGTGGTTTCATTTTACAAAGTGTGATGTTGACCCATATTGGTTATGGATAACAACGGAAGTTGGTTTATAAGTCTCGTTAATAAAGCCGTTCTTCGTATTAGTTAAAAGGTTGGAGGATTTTGTGATGTAGCAATCAAACACCTTTGTGTTTCATATACTAACAAAGTTTGTGTTTTGATATCATCCCACATTGCGTAGAGATATAACTAAAAGTGGGCTTTTAATACTTATTACAATTCATACACTAGAATGTGGGTTGGAATTCTTTATGATGTAGCTTTAAAAGAGTATAGTACTTATAATGAATAATAAATTCATATATACATGTTTTTATTTTCTTGTCTTTTAAAAGACTTCAAAAGCATTTAAAAACTCTTTTTCAATAAAATCAAATACTTTATAAAGTTAATCATCTTTATTTGTTGAAAAAGAAATCAAAATTGTGTACAGCGATTTTTTTTTTTTATCAAAAAAGCTTTTGTACAAGCATCTAGCATCTCAAAATTACACTAAAGACAATAAATGCATAAATTAAAGAACGTCCATTCAGTATAAAATCAACCAAATACTTTATAAAGTTAATCATCTTTATTTGTTGAAAAAGAAATCAAAATTGTGTAAAGCGATTTTTTTTTTATCAAAAAAGCTTTTGTACAAGCATCTAGCATCTCAAAATTACACTAAAGACAATAAATGCATAAATTAAAGAACGTCCCTTCAGTATAAAATCAACCAAAGCTATTGACTAATTGCAATGTGACGCTTTGAAATCGACTGTGATGACTTGGACAAAAGCTTTTGAACAAACGAAAATGCAGAAACTAAAGAATGTTGTTACCTTCCTATTTTAAATTGAAAATGTTACCTTCGTATTTTAAATTAAATTCGTGAGCTAATTCATTGGCTTGACACTACTACAGAAAATTTTATTTTAATAACCTTTGAGAATGGTTATACCATAAAATGTTCCAAAAAGAACCAAGCTAACCCACCACCACTTGCAAACTTTCCAAAATATAATCATTCGGAACGTTTCTTAAAAATGTGTTCCAAAATATTTGTTCGGAACGATTATTACCAAAAGTGTTTCAAATAACTGGTCCCTTTTGGAACGCTTTCTTAAAAACCATTCCAAAAAAGTTGTACATTAATAGCTTCAAATCAAAGCGCAATTTGTTTACCAAGGGCGCCAAATATTTCAATTATTGGGAACGGTTTTATCAAAAAGTGTTTCAAAAAGTGAAAACCTTTTAATTATTTGGAACTATTACAGTAAAACCGCTCCAAAACCTTGGCCATCCCCACATTGAATTAGATCCCATCTACCACACATCCCATTTACCTTTACCTTTTCCCTTCTCCCCAAAAAGCCTTCGGTGGAAACTATAGCGGCCACCAAACTTCATTTTGAGGTAATTTTTACAAGTGGTTCTTTCATGATTTTAACTTAATAATTTGAGGTAATTTTTACACACTTATTATATATAATGCGAGTTATGTGGTTTTAATGATTATTTGTGGATAGTGATACGGCAACATAAATATAACTAGAAGATTAATTGTTTTTAGTGATTATTTGTGAATTGTGTGTTTTTAGCTGCAAATGTTTCTATTAGAATATGGTAGATTGGCCTGCATTTGTTTCTATTAGAAACTTGCCGACATTTCTGGTTTGTGTGACTTTTTGCTCTATGTCTTTATACTTCATATACAATTGTATTATAGTTGAAAATTTTCTCTACCTTTATGTGAAGGGAAAAAGTGCTAAAGCGAGGGAAAATGCACTCAAGAAACTATAGACCTAAGCTAGGATGAACAAGCTATGTTGGGTTAGAGAAAAAAGTTAGCGCCACTGATGCAAGATTTAGAAGAGCGGTATCCAAAGTTAGCTAAGTTAGGAGTGTAGGCGTTCAAAGCTCCCCATATTTGCCAGGTAATCGGATAATGATTTTACGAGCTTAAATGAGTTGGCAAATCAGCTTTATGACAAACTTAAAGCTATGGTATGGTATATAGCATAAACTTTTAAGTATTTTGGTTTGTCGGAGTATGTTCTAACAACCTATCACTTGCATGAACAGTTAGCAAAAGAACAAGAAATGAAAGTTGATGGTACTTATTACGTAATGGGAAAAGATCCACTCACAAGGTGTTTTCGACCTGAGCACTCGGGGCAAAACAGGTGTGTATCAAATGTGGATGGGAATAAGAAGGCATTAAGGATCTCTAAGAGAATAAGGAAGAAGACGATAACATTGGAAGATTTGGATGGCCTGAAAGTTGAAATTGAGGTATCCAACCCACTTTTAAGACACATGTATACTGTTTTATGCTCAGTTTTATAGGCATGGACCTTTTCCTTTTGAAAAAAATTAAAACAGTTTCATGTTTTGCAGACTCCCGCTCCATGTGAATTGTTAAGTTCCCTATGGTGACATTGAGGAAACAGTAGCTAAAGCCATGATATATCCAAGACTTGATGGGATACTAGATGGGATTCAAATGCCCCCTGGTTACTCGAAGGTACAAGTAGACACAATCGAAGAAGCTTACACGAATAGTTTTGTTGTGGTACCAACTGATATTGTAATTTGGCCATTTTATTCAATGGCCACAAAAATATATTAAGGTATATAAATGCATATGTATTGATTAAATGACTTTGGATGGATGTAGTTTTTGTGTTTTGAAAAATGATGTATGTCTTAGTTAATTTGTTTTTGGAAAAAGTTTGGCAGTAATGGAAGAATTTGGGTAATCAACTTTTAGACAAAGTTTAGTTGTAATGGATAAATTTGGTGTTGTGGATTGTGGTTAAATTTGATGTTCATAAGTTTTGTGCTTTGGTTGAAATGGTTCTGGAACATAAGTTATGGGTCGCTGCAGAAATAGAACGGCAGATTTGGGTAGCTGTGGAAATGGGTCAGTGCCGAAAAAATTGGTTGTTGATTTTTCTGCTGCAGAAATATGCAGAAATGGGTTGAAATAATGGAAATGCTGAAATGGGTTTTGGCTATCATTGGAACGGTTTTTTTGTGTAAATGTTCTATAAAATGTATGGCTTTTGGAACACTCCTAGTGAAAAGCGTTCCAAAATATTGAATATTTTCATCTGTTTGAACTAGCATTGTGGAACGGTTAATACAAAAAGCGTTCTGAAAAATGACACTTTGGGAACGTTTATTAGACCGCTCCAAACTGGTTTTTATCTTTTGGAACAGTCACATAGGGAACGTTCGTTTTAACGTTCCAAAAAGCCTTTTTAAACCTTCCAAATTATGATTTTGTGTACTAGTGTGAGTTTAAGTCGCCCTTTTTGTAACGCCCCGACCCGCCAAGGGTAAAGGAATCACAAGTAATGGTGTCATATCAAAGCAAAACATTCATAACCAAAAGAAAGTCTTAACATAAATGCGGAAAATAATCCAAGTCAAAAGACTTCAATACATAGGTCCCAGCGGAAGCATAATAAACTTCAAACATAATATCCAAAAAAATAAGTCTAAATGGTATCATAAGGAAATCAAAGCTAAATCTCTAAGGTAAGTCCACTCAAGCACTCATCCCAAAGCAACCCAGCTTCAAATGCTTAGATACCTGCCGCGGAAGAAAAGAAAAGTGCGGCTGAGCTTCAAAAGCCCAGTGAACAGATATGAAAGCAAAAGCTAATACTATACGATAACGGATATGAAATAAAGTAAATGAGCTATACAAAATCTTTATCATTTTCAAAGCATAAATCATAATTTCAAAAGAAGTTTATAGTCAACTACCACGAGCCCAGAACTTATATCAGATCACATTCATATTCACACAAGGCAACATTTTGTAGGGGAGACCTACCAGAGTTATGAAGGACGTGCACGCACGCAGCATCAATCATCAGATAACATATAACATATAACAGATAACAAATCTAGGATGCATCCATACGCCCCTTCCTACATATTCACAAATATGCTTCACCATCCAGAGACGTGGCAGAACATCACTCTACTGCCCTAGAGTCATATCAGAGGTGCATCACTGATACGGACATGGAACCCCCATGACTAGTTAAATATTTGGCTCGGGTGTCAAACTATCTTAGGTCAAATCAGAATGTCATAACTGACACAGATCATATTTTATCAGAAAATCATTCATGTTTCCAAAATCATAGTTTTCATATCAATCAGTTCAAAATCAGATGTTTCATAATTCAGAAATCAAAGTTCAGATAAGCAATAGCTCAAACAGAAATCAGATTTGGGATTCATAGCAAAGGCTTAGGAAAACCTAATACGAAAGAAAACATTAAGAGAAACCTTTACTGAAAAGGTCAGAATATCTGTACCTTATTCCAATGCAAAGATCGAAAAGCAGAAAGACGAAAACAAAGGATTACTCCCTCTTCACAGAACCTATAGACATTAACGGTCGTCCACGTTATTAATGATTCCATAATCGTCAAAATGATCTTTTAATATTTAGTATCCATAATTAGTAATCTTTATACTTTAGGGTTTTATTAATGAGTCTTAAGTATTTTATAATCAATGTTGTAGATTAGGGTTTGTTATATCATTTATTAAAGTCCATCTTTAAATGTGAAAATAGTTTTATAAGTTATAACTCACACATGAAATAACACTTACTATATTTAGTTCAAACCCTAATATACTCTCATTTACGTTCTAGGGTTTCTTACTCTTTAATATCTCATTAATATGTATTCATTTTACATGTTACGTCTTAATAATTCTCCACTTAACCTAATACGTAATTAATAACCTTCTTTACGTTTACCCTTATCATACACGTTTATGATTTCATGTGAACATACATTATTAGGGTTTAGTATACTTCATACGCTTTACTCATAAAACTAGGGTTTTATATTTACGTAACCTTTATTTATTAATTACATGTCTAAATCTCATGTACACTTATTTAGTTCACTTAGGGTTTCGGCTAGCATGTTTTATCCAAGTCCTAGCTCATCTAAACGTTACATATTCAAGTTACATGTTTTAAACCTCATTCGAAAACTCATGCATGCCTCGTCTCACTTCATGCATGTCTCGGCTCACCTTAACTCAACATATACATGACCCGATTCAATATTACTTATCACTATACACGTTCCTTATTAATTATACGCTTAATATAAATTAGGGTTTCTAGTTTTTCTTGGTTACCACCTCTCGGCCCCAAAACAAAAGAAAAGAAACGCGACAAATCAATTATATCTCAACATATACATGCAAGGTATGTTAAAAGAAGATGAATAAACGTTATACCTTAGCTTGAATAAGAAAAATCGACACCAAGGGTGTTTGGGAAGCTCTCGGCCGAACAAAAGAAAAAGAAAAGGAGAGGCAAAACTAGGGTTCCAATTAAGTGATTATATGTTGTATTTATAGTTATAGAATTTGAGTTAGATTAGGAAAGTGTTTGGGTTTGGGTTGGCTTGGGTCCAACCGAATACACACACACAAACAATATGGGCTTCGGCCCCCTCCTCCTTGGCTCACACGAACACAACAAACACCCCTCTTGGGCTTAGGCTTGGCGCAAAACAAAATAAAAGACACGAGTCCAATAAACAAACGGCCCAACTTCTTAGCGAATCATTTACTTCCTTCGTCGTACCAAAGTCGTTCACGAAATTATACTCGTTAAGTTTTTATTTATTTAGGTTTTTAATTTCCGTACTTTATTATAAACGTATTTTACATATTTTATTATTCTTGGTTCCAAGGGTATTTTAGTCTTTATATAGGTTTTAGATTTTTCGGGTTTTACAACTCTTCCCCTCTAAAAAAAAATTTTCGTCCTCGAAAATTGAAACGAAACGAAAACGATAACGAAACAAGAACATACCGAATTATTCAAAGAAATGAGGATAACTAGCTCGCATCGACTCTTCGGTCTCCCAAGTAGCCTCACGCTCTGGGTGATTTTTCCAAAGAATCTTAACGAACGGGATGACTTTACTTCTCATGACTCTTTCTTGTCTTTCCAAAATAGCTTCTGGTTCTTCAGGCAAAGACATATCGGATCGAATCTGATCAAACGGATACGAAGCAACGTGTAATGGATGATAATTGTATCCTCTTAGGAGAGATACATGGAACACATCATGAACATGCGATAACTGAGGCGGAAGTGCTAATCGATACGAAACTTCTCCTATACGTTCCAGAATTTCAAACGGACCAATGAATCGAGGACTAAGCTTGCCCTTGATTCCAAAACGTTTCACACCTCTAAACGGCGAGACCTTCAAAAACACACGATCACCAACTCGAAATTCTAAATCACGACGATGCTTGTCGGCATAGCTTTTCTGACGAGACCTAGCCTCCTTCAACTTCTCTCTAGCAACAGCTACTTTCTCATTAGTGATCTCAATCATTTCCGGTCCTTCAATTAGACGTTCACCTACTTCATCCCAACAAGTAGGTGATCTACATTTCCTTCCATAAAGAAGTTCAAACGGTGCTGCCTTAATACTAGCATGCCAACTGTTATTGTATGCAAACTCTACCAAACACAAATATTCATCCCAACTGCCAGTCCATTCCAAAGCACAAGCCCTTAGCATGTCCTCTAAAGTCTGAATAGTCCTCTCTGACTGACCATCTGTTTGAGGATGAAAAGCCGTACTAAAATTAAGTCGAGTACCCCAAGCTTTCTGCAAACCCTTCCAGAAACGAGAAGTAAAACGCGGATCCCTATCTGACACAATAGCCGTCGGAGTACCATGAAGTCTAACTATCTCTTGCTGAAAAATCTCTGACAATCTGCCGATACCATAATCCTTCCTGATTGGTAAGAAATGAGCAGATTTAGTTAGTCGATCAACAACCAACCAAATCGCATCATGCTTCTTCTTAGTAAGAGGTAGTCCAGTCACAAAGTCCATAGATATCTTATCCCACTTCCATGTCGGAATATCCAATGGTTGTAACAGTCCACTAGCTCTTTGATGTTCGATCTTCACTTGCTGACAAATCATACACTTCGACACAAATGTCGCTACATCTTGCTTCATGCCGTTCCACCAGAAATACTGTTTCAAATCCCTATACATCTTGGTAGATCCAGGATGAATAGTGAAAGGAGAACTATGAGCTTCAGTCATAACTTTCTCACGAAGTACCTGATCATTTGGAACGCAAAGCCTATCTTCATACCATACAATCCCATCGTTATCAACCTTAAACTCCGTCCGCTTACCTTCTTCAACATTTTGAGCTACGGCCCACAACTCGCCGTCATCTTTCTGAGCTTCCTTAATTTGCAGTATAAGGTTCGACTCCACCTTCATACTAGCCCAGTATCCATCAGAACCTCGTACGCACAACTCAACATCCAAACGTTCTAAGTCACGAATAATCCTAGGCTCAATCTCAATACTTGCAATCATACCTGATTTCCGACTAAGTGCGTCAGCAACTACATTAGCCTTACCAGGATGATACTGAATGTTAGTGTCATAATCCTTAAGAAGTTCTAACCATCTTCTTTGTCTCATATTGAGTTCCTTTTGAGTGAAAATATACTTGAGACTCTTATGGTCGGTGAAAATATCACACGTCTCTCCATACAAGTAATGTCTCCAGATCTTCAACGCAAAAACCACAGCAGCTAACTCAAGATCATGAGTTGGGTAATTCTCCTCATAAGGTTTCAGTTGTCTTGAAGCGTAAGCTATCACCTTACCATGTTGCATCAAGACACAGCCCAATCCTTTCTTAGACGCATCGCTATAGATTTGATATCCTCCAGAACCAGATGGAAGAGTCAAAATAGGAGCGGAAACCAATCTCCGTTTCAACTCTTCAAAACTCTTTTCTCTATCATCCGTCCATACAAACTTTTCACCTTTCCTCATCAATTGGGTTAACGGCAAAGCTAAACGAGAGAAACCTTCAACAAAACGTCGATAATATCCAGCAAGTCCTAGAAAACTCCTGACCTCAGTCACTGTCGTAGGTCTTGGCCACTTAGTGATAGCCTCAACCTTAGACGGATCCATGGTTATACCATCAGCTGATACGATATGACCAAGGAAAGCGACTTGTCCTAACCAAAATTCACACTTCGAGAATTTGGCGTACAACTTCTTCTTCCTCAAAATCTCCAACACTATCCGGAGATGTTGCTCATGCTCTTCTTCAGACTTTGAGTACACCAAAATGTCGTCGATGAAAACAATAACGAACTTGTCGAGGAACTCATGGAAAACACGATTCATCAAGTCCATAAACACAGCAGGCGCATTCGTCAAACCAAAAGGCATAACGAGAAACTCATAATGACCATATCTGGTACGAAACGCGGTCTTAGGAACATCTTGCTCCTTCACACGTAACTGATGATAACCAGACCTCAGATCAATCTTAGAAAAGAACTTGGCTCCTTGCAGTTGATCAAACAAATCGTCTATGCGCGGAAGAGGATAACGGTTCCGAATAGTAATACGGTTGAGTTCACGGTAGTCGATACACAGACGCATACTTCCATCCTTCTTCTTCACAAACAATACAGGTGCACCCCATGGAGAAACACTAGGTCGAATGAATCCATTATCTATCATCTCTTGCAGTTGTTCCTTCAACTCCTTCAGTTCTACAGGTGCCATACGATACGGAGCTTTCGAAATCGGTTTAGCACCAGGAATCAACTCAATGCTAAACTCAACTTCTCGAGCTGGAGGAAGTCCAGGGAGTTCATCGGGAAAAACGTCGGTGAATTCACAAACAACGGAAAGATTTTCAATGTTAGGACTCTCCAAAGATGTGTCCTTAACAGATGCCAGAAAACCTTGACACCCATGAGCAATCATGGTCCGTGCCTTCATAGCAGAAATGAACTTAACAGATTTGAGTGGTTTAGAACCATAATAAACGAATTTAGGATGTTTTACGTCTCCAAAGATCACAGTTCTAGCATAGCAGTCGATGGAAGCTCTATGATAAGCCAACCAATCCATGCCTAGAATGATATCAAAGTCGACCATATCGAGAGGATACAGATGTGCATGGCGAATACGATCATCAAAACGAAGAGGACACTTAACGTATTTATGATCAATGATCATGTGACTTTTCATAGGTGTAGATATCGATAAGTGATTCGTTAGTGGTTGTGGCTTCATATTTAGTTTCTTAGCACATGTGACAGATATGATGGAGTGTGTGGCGCCAGTGTCAAATAAAACGAAGACAGAATAATCATCAATGAAAAGAGTTCCCGTAATGGTACCTGAAGTATGCTCCGCCTGATTCCGAGTAGTAGCATAGACACGTCCAGTAGTAGGTGGCGGCTTGGTATAGTTTCCAGGAATCGCCGGATTCCTCTTAGGGCAATCTTTGATCTTGTGAGTAGTGGAACCACACGAGAAACATCCACCAGTGGCCTTGAAACACGGTCCCGGATGAGCCTTTCCACAAGTAGTACAGATAGGTGGGGGAGGCAAAACTTCAGCTGTCCTTTGCTGACCAGAAGATCCTGAAGCACGACCCTGATTCGATCCTCGAGTCGACTGATCTTTGTTGTAACGCTGGTTATTGTTACCCTGATTCTGACGATCATTTCCATTCTTACCAGCAGCTCTGTTATCCTGACCCCTCGCCTCAGGGCGCTTAGAGTCCACATTCCTTCCCGACTGACCCCGCTGATCATAACTCTTATCCCCTTGTCCTCTTGAATCATAACTCCTGCCAGTATTTCCCTTATACTCATTACTTTGAGTCCTACCTTGAATCCGATCACCATCGCGATTACGCTTGTTGTAACCTGAACCCTCATGAAAGATCTCAATGTTACGAGCTGCATCATTGCAGGCCGACACATCCTCATAGTCAGTGTTAAGCAGTCGGTCCAACACCCACTTCTTCAGTCCCCATTTGAAATGCTTAGCTTGGCGCCTACCATCTCCAGCAATTGCTCCAACAAAGCTTACCAACCTCATAAATCTACTCATGTACTCGTTGGAGTTCTCATTATCAAACTGGTAGATCGCCTGATAATCCCTCTCATACCTTTGCTGTTCAGCATCAGGGAAGTAACGGTTATAGAAGATAGTCCGAAACTCCGCCCAAGTACAAGTAACAGCGAAAGCATCTCCTCCTCGTGCTTGTTTCAATGCTTTCCACCAATTCAAAGCATCACCTTCCAATTTGAATGCAGCTAAACGAGTCTTAAATCCATCTCCACAACCCAGTACTTCAAACAGCTTCTCAACATGAGTGATCCAGTCCTCAGCTTCAGTGGGAGTAGCAGCAGTGCTAAACGAAAGAGGCTTGAGCTTACCGAAACGCTCGAGCCAAGTATGTATGCCGACGGGTTGAGCACCTCCACCGCTTCCCGAAGGTTCACCAGTCTGATTCCGAATGTTGTTGATCACCTGTTCCATCATCTCAGGTGTAGTCAAACCAGGGAAAAGAGAATTGAGAGCATTCGCAATCGCAGCATCCATGTTAACAGCATCATCGTCTCCATCCGCGCCACCAGTAGTACGAGTTCGAACCATCTAAACGATATTCAAACGATTAGCAAAACGAACAAAGATGAGATACGAAATGGAAGTTCGCAGAAGGAAACCTAAGTCTACCCAATCCTCACAGGTCAAATCTTAATTCTAAGGGATAACTTAAGGTTCTTATGTTCACAGGTCCTGACTACAAGTCGTAAACCTGGGCTCTGATGCCATAAATTGTAACGCCCCGACCCGCCAAGGGTAAAGGAATCACAAGTAATGGTGTCATATCAAAGCAAAACATTCATAACCAAAAGAAAGTCTTAACATAAATGCGGAAAATAATCCAAGTCAAAAGACTTCAATACATAGGTCCCAGCGGAAGCATAATAAACTTCAAACATAATATCCAAAAAAATAAGTCTAAATGGTATCATAAGGAAATCAAAGCTAAATCTCTAAGGTAAGTCCACTCAAGCACTCATCCCAAAGCAACCCAGCTTCAAATGCTTAGATACCTGCCGCGGAAGAAAAGAAAAGTGCGGCTGAGCTTCAAAAGCCCAGTGAACAGATATGAAAGCAAAAGCTAATACTAAACGATAACGGATATGAAATAAAGTAAATGAGCTATACAAAATCTTTATCATTTTCAAAGCATAAATCATAATTTCAAAAGAAGTTTATAGTCAACTACCACGAGCCCAGAACTTATATCAGATCACATTCATATTCACACAAGGCAACATTTTGTAGGGGAGACCTACCAGAGTTATGAAGGACGTGCACGCACGCAGCATCAATCATCAGATAACATATAACATATAACAGATAACAGATCTAGGATGCATCCATACGCCCCTTCCTACATATTCACAAATATGCTTCACCATCCAGAGACGTGGCAGAACATCACTCTACTGCCCTAGAGTCATATCAGAGGTGCATCACTGATACGGACATGGAACCCCCATGACTAGTTAAATATTTGGCTCGGGTGTCAAACTATCTTAGGTCAAATCAGAATGTCATAACTGACACAGATCATATTTTATCAGAAAATCATTCATGTTTCCAAAATCATAGTTTTCATATCAATCAGTTCAAAATCAGATGTTTCATAATTCAGAAATCAAAGTTCAGATAAGCAATAGCTCAAACAGAAATCAGATTTGGGATTCATAGCAAAGGCTTAGGAAAACCTAATACGAAAGAAAACATTAAGAGAAACCTTTACTGAAAAGGTCAGAATATCTGTACCTTATTCCAATGCAAAGATCGAAAAGCAGAAAGACGAAAACAAAGGATTACTCCCTCTTCACAGAACCTATAGACATTAACGGTCGTCCACGTTATTAATGATTCCATAATCGTCAAAATGATCTTTTAATATTTAGTATCCATAATTAGTAATCTTTATACTTTAGGGTTTTATTAATGAGTCTTAAGTATTTTATAATCAATGTTGTAGATTAGGGTTTGTTATATCATTTATTAAAGTCCATCTTTAAATGTGAAAATAGTTTTATAAGTTATAACTCACACATGAAATAACACTTACTATATTTAGTTCAAACCCTAATATACTCTCATTTACGTTCTAGGGTTTCTTACTCTTTAATATCTCATTAATATGTATTCATTTTACATGTTACGTCTTAATAATTCTCCACTTAACCTAATACGTAATTAATAACCTTCTTTACGTTTACCCTTATCATACACATTTATGATTTCATGTGAACATACATTATTAGGGTTTAGTATACTTCATACGCTTTACTCATAAAACTAGGGTTTTATATTTACGTAACCTTTATTTATTAATTACATGTCTAAATCTCATGTACACTTATTTAGTTCACTTAGGGTTTCGGCTAGCATGTTTTATCCAAGTCCTAGCTCATCTAAACGTTACATATTCAAGTTACATGTTTTAAACCTCATTCGAAAACTCATGCATGCCTCGTCTCACTTCATGCATGTCTCGGCTCACCTTAACTCAACATATACATGACCCGATTCAATATTACTTATCACTATACACGTTCCTTATTAATTATACGCTTAATATAAATTAGGGTTTCTAGTTTTTCTTGGTTACCACCTCTCGGCCCCAAAACAAAAGAAAAGAAACGCGACAAATCAATTATATCTCAACATATACATGCAAGGTATGTTAAAAGAAGATGAATAAACGTTATACCTTAGCTTGAATAAGAAAAATCGACACCAAGGGTGTTTGGGAAGCTCTCGGCCGAACAAAAGAAAAAGAAAAGGAGAGGCAAAACTAGGGTTCCAATTAAGTGATTATATGTTGTATTTATAGTTATAGAATTTGAGTTAGATTAGGAAAGTGTTTGGGTTTGGGTTGGCTTGGGTCCAACCGAATACACACACACAAACAATATGGGCTTCGGCCCCCTCCTCCTTGGCTCACACGAACACAACAAACACCCCTCTTGGGCTTAGGCTTGGCGCAAAACAAAATAAAAGACACGAGTCCAATAAACAAACGGCCCAACTTCTTAGCGAATCATTTACTTCCTTCGTCGTACCAAAGTCGTTCACGAAATTATACTCGTTAAGTTTTTATTTATTTAGGTTTTTAATTTCCGTACTTTATTATAAACGTATTTTACATATTTTATTATTCTTGGTTCCAAGGGTATTTTAGTCTTTATATAGGTTTTAGATTTTTCGGGTTTTACACTTTTAGTCCAAGCATGTTGGAAAATTGATTTTTGTTGATACCAATTGTTTCAGTCTGCCATTCATACTTAGTGTAGTGTATGCTTGCCAATTTTGGTGTAATAAACGAAGACTGAAAGCCACAAACAATGCATAACGAAGTGTACGTTTTGTTTTTGACAATTTTGTTTGGGTGTTCACAAAGTTGAAGTGGTAACTCATCATAAGTAACCACTTATCGATCCGGTCTTCGTGCATGATTTCATAGTACACAAGAAGAATGATCCATATAACTAAAACTTCATAACAAAGGTGCTATTTTAAGACATGACCATGAGGTTCTAGCATACCGAAATTACTTTAAAAGTTAGAACAATGATTATGAAAAATGCTGAATTATACAAAAGTTACCTTTAGTGTAAACTCCAAGGCTATTCAGTATTCACAAAGAGACACTCGAAAATGTTACAAACTTTGTTCAAAAAGTCATTGTACAATTTTGTAGTAGACATTTTATAGCAGGGAAAATAGTGGTATGGCACGATTTTGTAGATGATGTGCGATTTGTCATGAACAATATTGTTTACTAGTTACAGAACGTCGCTAATAAATTTGTTGTCTGACTTTGCAAATTTATGTTGTCCCACATTGGTTGTGGACAAAAATGAAAGCGCTTTATATGTCCGACTATACTTTAAACATGTGTTGGTGTGTTAGGAGATTCTTGTGAGCTTTAACCTTTGGCATTTTCATACTACATGATTATTTTTATGTCATTTAAGTTTAAGATTACCATAAAATGTGTATCTCTTATTATTCTATCATTTTATGTATTCGCATTTAGAATCGTACAATAATCTCTTAATTAATATTCGCTATTTTAATACACGATTATTTTTATGTCATTTAAGTTTAAGATTACCATAAAATGTGTATCTCTTATTATTCTATCATTTTATGTATTCGCATTTAGAATCGTACAATAATCTCTTAATTAATAATCTCTTAATTAATATTCGCTATTTTAATACACGATTATTTTTATGTCATTTAAGTTTAAGATTACCATAAAATGTGTATCTCTTATTATTCTATCATTTTATGTATTCGCATTTAGAATCGTACAATAATCTCTTAATTAATATTCTATCATTTTTATGTCATTTAAAATTACCTTAAAATAGCGTATGTAAAAATCTATCTTTTCAAACATTTTTTTTAAATGCAAATATAATATTCTGAAAAGTCATTCTTCCAAATCATTAAAAAAATTGTTAAGGCACCTTATTACCGATGTTATTAGCACTCAATATAAATATACTTTTATTAACACATGATCATGAAGTTGTAGCATCTAAAATTTACACTAGCGGCTAGGGGTGTCATATTTCCCGACCCGACCCGGACCCGAACCCGACGAAGGATATTCGGGTCGGATTACCATAAAATGTGTATCTCTTATTATTCTATCATTTTATGTATTCGCATTTAGAATCGTACAATAATCTCTTAATTAATAATCTCTTAATTAATATTCGCTATTTTAATACACGATTATTTTTATGTCATTTAAGTTTAAGATTACCATAAAATGTGTATCTCTTATTATTCTATCATTTTATGTATTCGCATTTAGAATCGTACAATAATCTCTTAATTAATATTCTATCATTTTTATGTCATTTAAAATTACCTTAAAATAGCGTATGTAAAAATCTATCTTTTCAAACATTTTTTTTAAATGCAAATATAATATTCTGAAAAGTCATTCTTCCAAATCATTAAAAAAATTGTTAAGGCACCTTATTACCGATGTTATTAGCACTCAATATAAATATACTTTTATTAACACATGATCATGAAGTTGTAGCATCTAAAATTTACACTAGCGGCTAGGGGTGTCATATTTCCCGACCCGACCCGGACCCGAACCCAACGAAGGATATTCGGGTCGGGTTACTCGGGTCCAAAATCCAATTCGGGTCAATCGGGTCAACCCGATTAACCCGAGTACGAACTAGGGTCGGGTATCGGGTTCAAAATATTTGAAAATTCGGGTTCAGGTCGACCCGACTAACCCGACTTTTTTTTTTTTTTTTTTTTTTTTTTTTTTTTTTAACTTTTCCCGATCTTTATTTAATTGAAAGGCCCAAATTAGTGCATGAACATATATTGCTTCATATATTTGGTTTTATATTCATTTTCATTCTATATAATTGACCTAAGATTGAAAACAAAATGCATTACAAAAAGAAAATGTGTAAATCCAACTATAAAATGCATGTATTAGTGCATTGCTCTACTGGTATGCATATAATAACCTTTTAAAAACCAATAGACATTATATTCATAACGTTTGGTTACTAAATTTAAGAAATTAAATTCTAGAATTATATAAATGGACTTGACCCGAACCCGACTTGACCCGACCCGATTTGACCCGAACCCGACCAACCCGAGTTCAAATAGGGTCGGGTTCGGGTATATTATTTTTTGGCTTGACCCGACTTCGACCCGACCCGACTGACCCGAACCCGACCGACCCGACCCGAATGACACCCCTACTAGTGATGATAAATGCAATAACTAAAGAAGAGAGAATTGCCAAAAAAAGAATCATAGTGTCTTTTCTTAATCAAATTTTCACACGTGACAATCGAAATCAATAACACCGAAAAAAATCTTAGTAATAAACGGAAGCCAAAAATTATGGTAGCATCTGCAACTTCTATTCGGTGCTACACGTTATTTGAAAAAAAAGAAAAAAAAAAAAAAAAAAGAAAAGAAAAAAAAGTACAAAATAACACGTGTCAACTTTTCATTTGTTACCCCATGTAATATGTGGTGTGCGACATAGGGTATGACCATTTCCCGGAAAAAATTAAAATATGTATTTGGTATAAAGAAAACGGTCAAATACAGACTATTTTCCTAATTTAACCATTAAAGATTATTACCTTCACTATTAAGTCAAAACAAAATTAATTGCAAAGTGAACTTGGATGGAAACAAATGGTCACGAAGTATTTTCCAGGTGATTTATGTTGGAGAGTATATTTTTTGAAAAGTTTTTCTTACAATTGAACATTGTAAGTTGTTGCAACTAGCTGTTATATTTTCAACTTGGGCTTATGTTTAGAGCATTGGGTTCAGTTTTGTGTTTACATGCCAACCAAATAAAAGATCCAAAACCAAATAATAGCTATGTTTGGTTTACGACGATTGTTAACCATATTTATACTTATGAATTCAGTTAAAAAAAAAAAAAAAAAAAAAAAAAAAAAAAGTTGGATAACATGAAGACAATGAGTAAAGTGGTGCTAAAGGAAACCGAGTTTTGGAGTTGTAAGTTTAAAAAAGTCTTTCGGTTCATGAAGAGTTAGACAAGAGAGGTATTGACTTAGATACGCTTCTATGTCCATCGTTTGGCGACATGGTGGAATCATGTTCTCATTGCTTAGTCTATTAATTGTGGCAACAACTTCATACTTTCTATGGCGTGAACGAAATGATAGAATACATGGAAAAAGTGATAAGAAAGTGGAGCAAGTGTCAAAGTATGTTGTGGATTCGGTAAGACTAAAACTAGCATCTGTCAAGTTTAAGAAGAATGCTAGAGTTGGCAAACTTATGGAGACATGGAAGTTGGCGTGCGGAGCTAATGAGAAATGATTAAGTTCGAGTCATATACTAGAGTTTTCGTATTCCATTGTTATATGTTTAAAACATCTAGTATTTTCATGGTAGTCGTGTTTTGAGTGTTTCAAAGCACGTAGTTAGCATCTTCTAAGAGTAGTTATAGCGGCTCTTTCTTGTACGTACATGACAGTTTATTTTAATATATTCACCGGGTATAATCTTTTTACCAAATAAAATAATAATAAATAATAAATGACACTATAAAATCCATTGTTATGTTTTAGACAAAATATTTTGAAATACTCAGGAAATATTTAAATTGTGAAGTGTACTTAATTAATGTCAAATTAACAGTCAAGAACTACTTTTCATGTGATATATCTAGTACAAAGTTACCCTTCTTTTTCATTTTCTTAAAATAATACTTGAACTATTAAACACACCATGGTCCTTTGTAAACTGTAACTGTTGTTCTTACTTTGGTTATATTTTTATGTAACCACTAACCAGCATTCTATTGGATACGTTGATGTAGGTCTAGATAGGATAAAAAAGAACATTGTTTTAGGCTTCACCTACTAAGACCACTGAAACGAATTAGTCGCAGTAAGAGGAGGACATTCAATCCCACTGTGCGAAGCATTTTTTAGGCTAAGAGTTTAGGTTTCGTACAATTGTTGTGTATGTTTTCATAGCTCTTGTGTTATATCAGTCGTAAAGTTTCACGATTTAATTGATAGTAAGATATAGCTTTACGATTTTGTGTCATTGCTTCGTTTTGGAACATGTGGTCTCATTTAGCAAAGTTTGCGTTTTTTTTTTGGGAAAAAGGGACCATCCCCGGAAAATATATTAAGCACCAAAATTACATAAGACTTATATGGACACACCCATATAAGTAAGTCCAAATGACATGCCCAAAACATGCTTCGGAAACATGCATAATAACGAGACTAACCTATAAGTGCCAATACATAAACTAACCAATAACAAATAATGGCTACAAAATTCAAAATTACCATGACCAGCTATATAAACCAAATGGCCATAAAACTCAAAAATGTCTTTATCCTTGCAACATGGATAAGTCTGGCCCACATACCTCTTAGATCCAGTACACGAGCAAACAAATGAATTGCTCCCATTTCGCACAGAACTAAGCAAAACATAGGACCTTTCATAATTTAACCAAGGCCACAAACAATCTGACAGGCCAAAAACAAAATACGACCCCTTCCCTCCAAAAACATCACCCAAACACCCCATATCACCATATAAAACATCTCCCAAACACTCTAAATCCATCACAACAGCAAAACTGCACAACCCATTACCCATTAAGACAAAACTTAACACTTTTACCACCATTACAATTTACTACACTAAAACCCCAAATCCCATCAGCCTCCATTGCTTGTCTAGAACTTTTAATCTTCAAACTCAACAACCTAAGTCTCACATTATCCCTAATTATCCGACATAGCTCACTCAAAGTTCTAGTCTTTTGCTGAAAAAATCTCAAATTTCGCTCTTGCCAAATAAAATAAACCAATGCACCAATAACAAGTCTTTGAGATATACTCCAAACAGACTTATTCAGAGGTCTCCCATAAATATAAGGCACAATCTTAGAAAGGGAGTTAGGGGCAGACTGCAACCTAACCAACTCTTTAAAATGACACCAGACTTTAACGGAAAACTCACAATCAAAAAACAAATGATTATGAGTTTCTTGAACCTTATTACACAGAGCACATTTAAGATTAGGAATATCTTGCCATGAAGCAATCCTATCTTGCGTCTTCAAACGTCGATTAATAGCAAGCCAAAAAATAAAAGCGTGCCTAGGGATGTTCTGACTGAACCAAACTAGCTTGTACCAAGGGACCACAGGCTTGGACACAGCAAGATCAGACCAAGCAGCCTTAACAGAAAAATGGCCCAGCTTACCATCGTTGGATTTCCAAAGAACTTTGTCCTTCTTCCCATTAATCAACAAAGGAGGGGGGAGATGAAAAAGGAACGGGAACTTAGTTTTCCATAATTCCGGCCACTTCCATTCATTATTCTCCACCAAATCACAAACATTACAATTTAAAGATAAGCCCGCTTCAAAAATATCTCTTTTGCTGATAAACTGAGATAAAGGACCAAGGAACAACCAGTTATCAAACCAAATAGACGCACTTGAACCATCACCAATACTATAAACAATATGATCCCTTAACACATCCCTACACTGAAGAATTTTCTTCCAACTCCAACACACATCATTCAACTCCGGAATATCCCACAAATTTCTTTCATTAGAACTCCTATCCACTAATCTGTAGGAATTAACCCATTTAACCCATAATGAGTCCTTCTTCGAGACAATGTTCCAAACATGCTTAGCTATCATAGAAACATTCCAAGTATTCAATGACTTAATACCCAGACCCCCCTGAATCTTCTTAACACACACATCTTTCCAACTCACCTTAGCTTGACCCTTAAGCAGAACACCATGAGACCATAGGAATCCTCGCATCAGTTGCTCAATCTCTGCATTAACAAATTTTGGTAGAATAAAAGACGAAAACCAATACACTTGAATAGAGCTCACCACTGAATTTATAAGTTGTAAACGACCCGCAAAAGACAGCGACTTATTTTTCCAATTATGAAGCCGTTTCTTAACTTTATCTAAAAGGCTACTACAGTGGAACTTATAGAGCCTAGAAGAGATAAGGGGCAGACCAAGATACTTCACAGGCAGAACACCGACAGCAAGAGGCAAAACATCCAAAATTGCAGCCTTCAAATACTCCGGAACATTACCAAAAAACACCAAGCTCTTATCCAAATTGGGGACCAGACCCGAAACACAACTAAACTCCTTCAAAGCATTAGCCAATATCTCCACAGAGTGTACATCAGCTTTAGAAAAAACCATAAGATCATCCGCAAAACTGAGGTGAGTAAGTTTCAATCTATCACATCTCCAATGGTACTTGAAATCCCCGTCTTCATCGATTTTCCTTCTAACCATTAACGAGAACACCTCCATGACCAAGGTAAACAAATAGGAAGATAACGGGTCACCCTGCCTCAAACCCCTCATCCCTTTAAAGTAACCTTGATGCATCCCAAATTGGTTTGGGATATAAATGTAAGTGGGTTTATATTGCACATTACTCTTTCTATGTGTATGTGTATTAAATGGCGTATACACTTGTGATATCCAAAGGAAAAAATATATTATTTGTATACATATTGTTTTAACTATTTAAAAAGTAAATCAAATACCATAAAAAAGTTTTTCTTAACGAGAAATATAAACATTTTTTGAAAGGAAAAAAAAAAAAGAATAGAATGGGTGGATGCCATGAACATAGATAAAGTGGTTGGAAAAGAGATTGGAGTTTAACTTTTTGAAAATCTTCGTTATGCAAGAAAAAGAAAAATATATTTGTTAAAATTTTACATCCATTAAGACGAATTATCATGTTGTCACATTTTGTGGCTAAGAGCGATCGGTGTGGTAACGTGAGGCCTCACGTTAAGCTGACATGGACACCCATAACGCAGCGTTAAACTTGTGTTATTATACCGCTGCCTCGCTAACCCCAGCGTTACCATGGTAACGCAACATTAACACTTTTTTTTTCTTTTTTTTTTTTCCATTTAAATGCGTTTTGGTGTGTGTTTGTATAACACGTGTGTGTTATGTGTGTGTTTTAGTGTGTGCGTGTTAATGTGCAGCTTTTTAAAGGTTGAAGAAAGTCATGTTTTTGTGTTTTACGTTTTCTGTCCTTGTGTTTTTTTTTTTTGTTTTTTTATAGTTATTGTAAATTTTAGTTATGTAACTTTAAAGAAAATGTTTTTTTGGATTTTATAAATGGAAAAGAAGAAAAAAATGAGACCCAAAATATGGTGTTAGGGTGAAAAGGTTAAAACTGATGTGAGGTTGAGGTGACAGTCTGTTAAGGTTTAACTTAAGTTACCACACCCTCCGCTCTAAGAGTTTATGTTGTGTTATTGTTTGTGTAAGTTTTCATAAGTCTTCTGTTATATCAATTGTCAAGTTTTACGATTTAAGTGAAAGTAAGATCCAAGCTCAAGATTTGTGTTAAAATGTGTACTATTAAACTAAGTTTGTGTTTTAGTGTTGTCCCACATTGGTTTGAGATAAAAGTAAAAGAGGCTTTATAACTTTCATTACACTCCCACACTACAAGGTGTGTTAAAGATTTTTGTATATTAGCAATGAAAAAAGTTACTCACACTTAAACCTCAAAAATACAGAAGTTTTGATATATGCCTTTTAAATTTTTTAAATTTTTTGGAAAAAAAAAATAAATACTGTAAAAAGCATTCTAAACAACTAAATTTATAGCCCTAACATGCATTACTTTGAACCATTCTAAACAACTGAATTTATAGCCCTAACATGCATTACTTTGAACTAGGGGTGCAAAAGAGCCAAACTTTCATCAAGCAACTTGAGCTAGAGTTCAAGCTCGACTCAATCGAGCGAGCTTTTATCGAGCTCAAGCACAATAAACTGGCTTGAAACATATAATGAGTCGAGCTTGAGCTTTTTGTATATTAGCAATGAAAAAAGTTGCTCACACTTAAACATCAAAAATACAAAAGTCTTGATATATGCCTTTTAAATTTTTTGGAAAAAAAATTAAATACTGTAAAAAGCATTCTAAACAACTAAATTTATAGCCCTAACATGCATTACTTTGAACCATTCTAAACAACTGAATTTATAGCCCTAACATGCATTACTTTGAACTAGGGGTGCAAAAGAGCCAAACTTTTATCAAGCAACTCGAGCTCGAGTTCAAGCTCGACTCAATCGAGCGAGCTTTTATCGAGCTCAAGCACAATAAACTGGCTTGAAACATATAATGAGTCGAGCTTGAGCTTTTTGTATATTAGCAATGAAAAAGGTTGCTCACACTTAAACATCAAAAATACAAAAGTCTTGATATATGCCTTTTAAATTTTTTGGAAAAAAAATTAAATACTGTAAAAAACATTCTAAACAACTAAATTTATAGCCCTAACATGCATTACTTTGAACCATTCTAAACAACTGAATTTATAGCCCTAACATGCATTACTTTGAACTAGGGGTGCAAAAGAGCCAAACTTTTATCAAGCAACTCGAGCTCGAGTTCAAGCTCGACTCAATCGAGCGAGCTTTTATCGAGCTCAAGCCCAATAAACTGGCTTGAAACATATAATGAGTCGAGCTCGAGCTTTTGATAGCTCGGCTCAAGCGGTTATCGAGCTTTCCGAGCTCAAGCCCAATAAACTGGCTCGAAACATATAATGAGTCGAGCTCGAGCTTTTGATAGCTCGGCTCAAGCGGTTATCGAGCTTTCCGAGCCTTAGTATAGATGTATTTTCATATTATTTTTTAAAAATGTAAATAAGGACTGATTTGAATATTAACCTAATAATAAGGAATAACTCGATAAAAGATAAAATATTATATTCTAGACGTACCCTTTAAACCATAATGTTGGCCTTGGTTATGAGACTTTTATTGTTAGTTTTATTACTCTTAAAAGTATCTTATTTGGTTTTTTACTAGTTAAGCCAGTTTGTGATTCATGATCATGTAAAAGTTCTTTGTGAATTGATGAGTGTGTAAATACTCATCATTTTTTGTCAAATCAGAACTGCAAAACATTTAAAAACACTCAGAAACGCATCAAAATACTGAAAATATCCAAAAATTGTGTTTTATATGTTTTAAATGCAAAATGAGTAAAAACAGCTAAAAAAACGAACAAAGTTTGCATAATTGGCAGTTTCAGTCCCCCAACTTTTAAAAAAATGGCAAAACAAGTCCCCGGAATTTTTAAAATTGGAAAATATTATTTATGGTCCTTGGTTAATAAAGTTTGTCATTTTTGGTCCTTATAATAATTTTTGGAAAAGTGCAATTTCAGTGCCTCTAGTTTGGTTGAATTACAAATTTGGTCCTTGTATTGATACTACAAACCAAACCTTCCTTTTAATTCATAAACCCAAAAAAAAAATACCAACCCAAAATAAAAAAAAACCCACCAAACCTGCCACACCCGCCCACCTTATTTTTCCCTGGTTTCCCTCCATACCACCTCTTCCTTCTCCACCTTTTCTGCAACTAGTACCAACCTTAACCACCCTACTCACTCTTGTCTCCCCACGCTTCACTAACCTTCCAAACCACATTAAATGCTTCCTTTCCCCTGTCCCAAAAAGGTCACAGAACCCCAAGTTGCAAAACCATTTTTCGCGCCAAAAATAGAGACCAACGGTCAAGATCAATTCCAACCAATCCAAAGGCTAAGAGGAGAAGAAAGAGAAGAGAGGAAGACCCTCAGTAGTATAAATAGCTTATGTATGCCAATGTATAAGAAAGGAAGTAAGTTAGTTTTTGTAGTTTTAATTTAGTTTTTTTTAGTTTTAGTCTAGAAATCCTTGTTCTAGTACCATTTTTAGTTTCCTTGTCAATTATTTTTTTGTAAACCTTTAATTTTAATGCAATTTGATTTCATGTTTTTAGTTTCCAGTTTATCCAAGATTATGCAGTTTTATTTTTTGTTCATGTTTGTGAAAGTTGTTCATTATATTCAAAAGTGTGGTTAAACTCATTTTTGAAGTTTATGTAATGACAGAAGCAAGTTTTTAAGTTTTCAAAAACCCTTTACAATTTCAGAATTTAATTTATGCCCTTGAAGGGGTGTTTGGATTAGCATGGGTTATGGGTCAGAAATTACTTTTGACCCACGTTGGATGTTCAATCAGTTTAAGTTAAATGTCATTTCAGTTTAGGTGAGGTTTCAAGTAGTAAAAGAGTTTTTATTTGGTATGCAAAGAAATAGTTTTTGGTTTTTCTTCTGAATTGCCGTCAAAACAGCCTACTGAGCGGCCTAGTTAAGCTTCTAGTAAGCTTGTATAAGCTCTTCCATGGACGGCTATAGGGGCAAAAGTTAGTTAGCTGGGTGGTTCTCATGTTCCCAAAAGCTAAATAGCTAAATCCCTCTACAGCTTCTTCATTTTTAAGCTCGAAAACCTCTGTTGGGACTGTTTGGGGACTGATCAGCAGCCCAACAGCAGCTTGTGATCCTTTTATTGTGCTTGTTATGTCTTATTTTCAGCTTATTCAGGCCAGATTTGTGGGGCAAAAGTGAGATAGGTTAGTGGAATCAAAGTGGCCAGAAGCTCAGGACCTGCTTCTCACTCGAGCTTATCCAAAATAAGCTCCAAACTAGCCCATTTTCCTGTTTTGCTGAACTTCACAGCAGCTAAGTCCTTTCTTGTTTCTAGCGCTTATTAGATTATCCATTCAGTTTATTTAGGTTTTTAGTTGCCACTTAGTATAGTTAGTATAGTATTAGCTTATTTCTGCTTATTAGGAGCTTATTTAAGTTTTTCCATTGCTTATTTTCATTTTTTTTTACTTATCTTAAAGAATCCCCTAGTATAAATTATGCCAACTAATCTCCCCTTGGAACTTGCTTATTTGTAGCTTTTCTTTGTGTGCTTTAGTTTGCTTAACATCACATCTTGCTTATCACATATTTTCAACTGCTTATTGTACTTCGTGAGTGCTTAAGGCTGCTTATTTGTGCTCATCAGCCACCAAATAGGGTGTTTGGCTTGTTTTTGTCAAATCAAGTTCAATAAGCTGTAATAACAGCTTATTGAGAGTTTATAGGAAAAAGTTTTCACAAAAAAAAGTTTTACTTTTACATCATTTTCAGTCAAGTTCATAAGCTCAGAAGCTCATATTAGTCAAAATACCAAATTTGTCCAATAAGTCAAAAGTGAAAATGAAGGTTTTTGCAAAACTTTCTAGATTTTTCACAGATTCAATTTTAGTCCATTTGAGCTGAAACTTGGGATACAAGCACTTTGGTTGGTGATCTACAGCTAGGTATTTTTAGTTTATTTTTGTGATTTTTCTAGATAGCTTAATATAGTGCTTAAAGTAGGGCCTTAGAGGCCGTTTGGCATATAGTTATTAAAATCTGGTCGCGAGTTTTTTTTCTGTAGCTTGTGCTTTTTACTTCCCAATCAGTTGCATTAGCTCGTTTTAGGTTAGATTTAGGCTTTAGTAGCTTATGGTAGCTTATAGTTAGCTTTTAGCTTATTTCAAGTGCTTATTCAAACTGCTTATTTGCCCAATTCAGCTTATTAGTGGGCTTATCTAACTTTTTATATTTTTTCCAGGCTTAGAATAATATTTTAGATTTTCCTGTAAAGTCTCATAATTTTTACTGTTCATTTGTTATTTTTCTTAATTTTAATTAGTTTAAATTAGTTTTTAATTAATAATAATTATTTAAAAAGTCTAAAAAATATATTTTCAGTTTTAAAATAACTTTTATAATATTTTAGATTTTTCTAAGTCATAATTTTATTTTTCTAGCTTTATTTCCTATTTTCTTGTATTTTAGGCTATTATTTAATAGTTAAAAATAGTTTTTAATTAATAATAATTAGATAAATAGTTATAAAAATAATTTTCTTTTTCTAAATATTTTATTTTGTCATTAGGTTTGTAAAAATTTCATTTTCATATTTTTAGGATTATTTCTGCTTCAGTTTCATATTTTCATTTGTACATAACGTAGTTTTTAATTCAGTTTTATAAAAACATAAAATCAAAAACATCATTTTGCAAATAGTGATAGCGTTTATTTAATAGTTTTTATCTTTTTAATTTTCTTTAATTTGCATTTAAACCCCTGTAATTTGTTCACTTTTTCTGTAGTTATAATAATTTAAATCCCTTTTTCTGTTCAAATCTCTCGATCACTATACGTTTGGTGATCCATTGCATAGCTCGCTGGGACATAACGACCCGGGGAAACCCTATTCTCCCCAGATCTTCATTGCATTCGTGCTTGAACCGTTTTAAGTTTGTTACGGTCGGCCATTCACAAGTGGCCGGCTTGAGTGATAAAACTTGACGGTTTGGCACGGATCAAATTTTTGGCGCCGCTGCCGGGGAGCTGTGCTGATTATCTTCCGTGTAGCAGATCAGTGATTTGGATATTCACTCCTTGTTTATACCATCTATATGTGTTTATATTTTCTTAAAAATCAAAAACCCAAAAGGATTTTCTTTCTTATTTTTACAAAATGTTTACCCAAAAATCCAAAAATATCCATCTTTACCCTCTCACATCTTTGATTCTTCATCCCTACCCCTCTAAAAATATTTGATTCTTTCTATGTCTTATCCTCACCCTCTTGGTTGTCAATGGTGTGGTGGTCCTTATAATGGTGGCAATTGCTCCAGTTGTAGCATGGTGGAGTCAGGAAACGGGTCTGTCTATAACCAAGATCCCTATTCTTACCATAACACAACTGATTTATTCCATCAGCTACCACACTGTGAGACTCAGCAGTTTTACTGTTGTGAGTACTGTGGTGGTTCACACTCCAGTTCTGATTGTCCATTGGGAAACACGCTTGTCTATGAGCAGGTTCCTGATAACAATTATGACTACCACACATGTGACTCACAGCCACATCAGTTTTACTGTTGTGAGTATTGTGGAGGTCCTCACTTTAGCTCTGATTTTCAAACAAGGAATCCATTTCCTTGTAACAATTACGACTCTTCGTATCATAACCAACCTCTACAGTACCAAATGAATCAGGCACCACCTCAGCCTGATCCACTTCCTCAAAATCTTCTCCTTGATCTTTTGGATTTAGTGAAAGATTTGAAGGAATGTAAACATTCCCAAGATAATCCAAAATCCATGGAAGAATTGTTAGCTGAAGAGCAGGCTGCTAAATTAGATTCCCAGATTGCCAGTGAAAACTCTATTAGGGAATTAATTAAAATACAAAAAGCAGCCAAATCTAGCTCTCGATTCCGTTTTATTCCTGATGACAGTGATGATGAGGATACACTTGATATCCTTCAATTTTATAAAGATTCATCAAGTTCATCAGATGATATCCCAGCAGTTGAGATTCATTCTCAAACAACTGCTATCACACCCGAAGCTCCCACTCACTCTCTGAACATGGGGGACGAGCATCTTGACACTGTTCCTGAAAAGGAATCGGACGAATTCATAAAGTCTAGTGTTGAGAACCTTGTCCCAATCCCGAGAGAGTCACAGGGAACTTTTGACCATATGTGTGATTCTCTTTCCCCTCTTGAGTGTTCAAATGATCATTTTGAAACTTTCTCCAATTGTAGCGAAGATTGTGCATCATATGGAGACATCGAGTGTGTTGAGGCATCACTTCCACAATCTGATGCTGATCATCTTCTTGAGGAGTTCACCGATGAACTCACTCACATCAATCCACTTTCATCAGAAAGTAACGATGTTCTCTTTAATTTCGAAGCCGATCTGAGAGAGACTGAAAGTCTCCTTGATAATGATTGTTCACTCACTTCTTATCCCAACAGTCCAATAGAGAATGTTGATCACTTTGTTCCTGAAGCGTTCAAAACAACTCTCACTAATCCTCTATTTGAATTCGACTCTGAATTCACTTTAATTTCTGAGAATCCACTCTTTGATACTCAGATTGAGGATAGTGATGAGTCTACAGTAGAACAAGAATTCACAGATTTACATCTTGTGATTGATTCTCTTCACGAGGAGTTCGCCGGTGAACTCTCTCATGACATATCTCCTCCGGAACATGATCATTTCTATTTTGATCTTGAGGATGATATTAGCTCGGAGGAAGGTGTACTCTATCATACGACTCTATCATACGAGTTTGCTTATTAATGATACTACCCTCACCCTTCCTCCCGATATATCTGCATTTGAGGATGAAGAATGGATCTTGATTGTTATCAAAATCTTTCTTCCTTTCCTCAAATATCTTGTGATTTCTCTTCATCTTCACTCCTTCGGGAATGAAGACACTATCTTTGACCCCGGCATTTTCATTTATCATTTGTGAGCCGGTTCTATGTATATCTCATCGGTGTGGAACTTTCACGTGCTTCAAATGTTGTCCAAACATCTTGAATGAAAGTCCGATGGAGATTGTCTCTTCCACTTACTTCCCCATGAACAAATTAATTCGGGGTCGAGTCAAGCTAGCGACTCGGTAATCAAAAACAGTAGCTAAACATGGGTTTTCACCCATGTGTTCCACCCTAGTGTGGGGGAGATGCCCCACATATTATATATATATATATATATATATATATATATATATATATATATAAGTTTAAAAAAAAAAAAAAAAAAAAAAAAAAAAAAAAAAAAAAAAAAAATCTTTCTAAATAATGGCCGTAATATTTCCCTTTTACGTTTTTTGTTTCGGCATAACCGCCGGTACTTTGAATATTGAGGGAAATATTCATTTCTAGTGTGGGGGGAATTCTCACGAATTTTATCATATAATTATACCGCCTAATTCCCTCGTTTTTGGCCAAAATTTTTTTTTTTTTGAATAAGTGTTCTACACTTATTCAGCTTGGTTATCAGTCCGCCGTGTCTAATAAACAAAAGGATTGGCTAATCCAGGAGCAAACGGCTCTTGGTAAATATATATCAAATCCGTTTATGGCTTGCAATTTGCCCAAAATTGTATGGTATTCAGCTCACCATATCCTAAAAAGTGAAGAGTTGGCTAGCCCGCAAGATTATGGCTTGTGGTAAAGGCAGTGGAAAAACCATAATTGGTAATCAGCTCACCAAAGATAATATTGATAATTTATCTAAGAGTTGGCTAGTCCAGAAGCAAACGGCTTCTGGTAAAGACAAATCAAATCCGTTGGAAGCTGGTGGTTTGCTCAAAATCACATGGTTATCGGTGTACCATAGTTCTTACTTGAACTGAAACATTTGGCTACTCCAGAAGTAATGGCTTTTGGTAAAGAGACTTAAATCCATTAAATTTTCTCAAAAGATTGCTAGGGACTAGCAATAGTTTAGTGTGGGGGATTGATGAGTGTGTAAATACTCATCATTTTTGGTCAAATCTGAACTGCAAAATATTTAAAAACACTCAGAAACGCATCAAAATACTGAAAATATCCAAAAATTGTGTTTTATATGTTTTAAATGCAAAATGAGTAAAAACAGCTAAAAAAACGAACAAAGTTTGCATAATTGGCAGTTTCAGTCCCCCAACTTTTAAAAAAATGGCAAAACAAGTCCCCGGAATTTTTAAAATTGGAAAATATTATTTATGGTCCTTGGTTAATAAAGTTTGTCATTTTTGGTCGTTATAATAATTTTTGGAAAAGTGCAGTTTCAGTGCCTCTAGTTTGGTTGAATTACAAATTTGGTCCTTGTATTGATACTACAAACCAAACCTGCCTTTTAATTCATAAACCCAAAAAAAAAATACCAACCCAAAATAAAAAAAAACCCACCAAACCTGCCACACCCGCCCACCTTATTTTTCCCTGGTTTCCCTCCATACCACCTCTTCCTTCTCCACCTTTTCTGCAACTAGTACCAACCTTAACCACCCTACTCACTCTTGTCTCCCCACGCTTCACTAACCTTCCAAACCACATTAAATGCTTCCTTTCCCCTGTCCCAAAAAGGTCACAGAACCCCAAGTTGCAAAACCATTTTTCGCGCCAAAAATAGAGACCAACGGTCAAGATCAATTCCAACCAATCCAAAGGCCAAGAGGAGAAGAAAGAGAAGAGAGGAAGACCCTCAGTAGTATAAATAGCTTATGTATGCCAATGTATAAGAAAGGAAGTAAGTTAGTTTTTGTAGTTTTAATTTAGTTTTTTTTAGTTTTAGTCTAGAAATCCTTGTTCTAGTACCATTTTTAGTTTCCTTGTCAATTATTTTTTTGTAAACCTTTAATTTTAATGCAATTTGATTTCATGTTTTTAGTTTCCAGTTTATCCAAGATTATGCAGTTTTATTTTTTGTTCATGTTTGTGAAAGTTGTTCATTATATTCAAAAGTGTGGTTAAACTCATTTTTGAAGTTTATGTAATGACAGAAGCAAGTTTTTAAGTTTTCAAAAACCCTTTACAATTTCAGAATTTAATTTATGCCCTTGAAGGGGTGTTTGGATTAGCATGGGTTATGGGTCAGAAATTACTTTTGACCCACGTTGGATGTTCAATCAGTTTAAGTTAAATGTCATTTCAGTTTAGGTGAGGTTTCAAGTAGTAAAAGAGTTTTTATTTGGTATGCAAAGAAATAGTTTTTGGTTTTTCTTCTGAATTGCCGTCAAAACAGCCTACTGAGCGGCCTAGTTAAGCTTCTAGTAAGCTTGTATAAGCTCTTCCATGGACGGCTATAGGGGCAAAAGTTAGTTAGCTGGGTGGTTCTCATGTTCCCAAAAGCTAAATAGCTAAATCCCTCTACAGCTTCTTCATTTTTAAGCTCGAAAACCTCTGTTGGGACTGTTTGGGGACCGATCAGCAGCCCAACAGCAGCTTGTGATCCTTTTATTGTGCTTGTTATGTCTTATTTTCAGCTTATTCAGGCCAGATTTGTGGGGCAAAAGTGAGATAGGTTAGTGGAATCAAAGTGGCCAGAAGCTCAGGACCTGCTTCTCACTCGAGCTTATCCAAAATAAGCTCCAAACTAGCCCATTTTCCTGTTTTGCTGAACTTCACAGCAGCTAAGTCCTTTCTTGTTTCTAGCGCTTATTAGATTATCCATTCAGTTTATTTAGGTTTTTAGTTGCCACTTAGTATAGTTAGTATAGTATTAGCTTATTTCTGCTTATTAGGAGCTTATTTAAGTTTTTCCATTGCCTATTTTCATTTTTTTTACTTATCTTAAAGAATCCCCTAGTATAAATTATGCCAACTAATCTCCCCTTGGAACTTGCTTATTTGTAGCTTTTCTTTGTGTGCTTTAGTTTGCTTAACATCACATCTTGCTTATCACATATTTTCAACTGCTTATTGTACTTCGTGAGTGCTTAAGGCTGCTTATTTGTGCTCATCAGCCACCAAATAGGGTGTTTGGCTTGTTTTTGTCAAATCAAGTTCAATAAGCTGTAATAACAGCTTATTGAGAGTTTATAGGAAAAAGTTTTCACAAAAAAAAGTTTTACTTTTACATCATTTTCAGTCAAGTTCATAAGCTCAGAAGCTCATATTAGTCAAAATACCAAATTTGTCCAATAAGTCAAAAGTGAAAATGAAGGTTTTTGCAAAACTTTCTAGATTTTTCACAGATTCAATTTTAGTCCATTTGAGCTGAAACTTGGGATACAAGCACTTTGGTTGGTGAGTATATGCAATTTATACCTACATGAGTATTAGGTAAGTATAACATCATGAATCAAATTCTCTTGCTGGAGTGTTTCTAACAGCATCATTTATGTCCACGATATAAGAATGAAACCGTGGTCGACATATATGTCTTTTTATGACTTCAATGGAGGGACAATGTCTTTAGTTGAAAATTGTCTCATTATTATTTATTACGATTGCGTTATGAGTTTATTGCTTTTTTTATTTATTACTGGTGTTATAACGTCTTTATTTGGACATTTTCACCATTATTATTTATTACGATTGTGTTATGAGTTTATTGCCTTTTAAATGGCTTTATTGATGTTATAATGTCTTTATTTAGACATTTTCACCATTATTATGGCTATGTATCGGCGAGACGGTGTATTTATACCGTGTCGTCATTTATGTATTAGAATTTATGTAACAGTTACTCATAGCTTCATATCCCATTTTTTTTTGTTGGGATGATGTTCTTTTAGATATTGTTGCATTAGTTATGTATCATATATAGCTTTTTGTGTAAGCGATTTATAGCTTCTTATCCCTTTATGGAGGACCTTATGCTATGAGTTTTGACACTTTTTATGTACGTGCATGAGCTATTTATAGCTTTATTATCCCTTTAATGGTGGGATTAGTATCATTGGAGTGGAATTGCCACTTTGCGCGATTGAGTTTCGCGTCTTTGGGGTGATAATATAATGTCGCTAATGCGTGATGGAATTTCACGTCTTTGAAGCGGTTTTACACTTTTGCGCGTTATAATTCCGCGTCTTTGGGGCGGACATGCCACTTTGTGTAGTTTTTTATCCCTTTAATGGCGGGATATTGTATTGGTCCGGACCTTTCCACTTAGCTTTATATTAAGCTCGTGATTAGCTACTTAAAGCTTTTCATCCCTTTGATGTCGGGAGATAATTATGGGAGTGGTCATGCCACTTTTGCGTGATGGAGTTTCACGACTTTAGAGCGGTTGTTCCACTTTTGCGTGATATGGTCTCACGTCTTTGAAAAGGCCTTGCAGTGTTGCGTGATTATATTTACTCTCGACTTCGTTGCATCATTATGTAGTTCTTTCCTATAGAAGATACATAAGATTCTTTCCTTTTTCTTGTTAGATAGTTATATATACAAGATATGCTAGCAAACAAGCAATATCAAATATAAACGCATTAAAAGCATTAATACCTTTGCAACCAAATGCAATTTTGTCATCCATTTAATTATCTACCACCATATGATATACTACTCTCAATCCTAGCTGGCGTAACACAACACCATCACCAAAAACCTTGTATCATATTTCCCCGTGTCTTCTTTCCCAACCTTAACAACCCTTAGTGAACTTTGATATGCAAGACAGATATTTTGCTCGTGTCCCACGCTATGTTTGTATAATCCTCCCACCATGTTTGTGTAGTGATCGTGCATTCGACCATATAGGCTATGAGTGTAGTATACATATAATGGAACGATGCATAAATGTTACCTCTTGTCCTTGCTCCCTTCGTCCTTCTTTTAACCAAGAGACAATTCTGGTGGGTAGTTATAGACACATGGGTATTCATATATTTGTAACACTAAATGTGTTATTATCAATATTGATAATATTCATGAAAGTCATAACCAAGAGAGTAACTAAACGCACTCATTAAGTCCTCTTATTTGAATAGTTCGCTATATTAAATTCGTTTTGCGGGAATATAAAGTTTTGCCTCATGATCTTGAGTACCTTAAAAATGAGACAATGCTTTATTGTAAACTCGTGATTGCTTTCACTCATGGTGACCGGTGGGTATTGCTCCATAATTGAAATGTTGTAACGTGTTAAAAACTTTTGGGTGTAGAAGAGTAGCTACGCAATCCATTATGTGTTTATAACAAATACCTGAGAATTACCCGCTTCCATATGCACACCTTTATAAATACAGTGTGTGGTGAGGGAGTGGAGTGATACCGTCCCTGTGGTCGATGCTAATGTACATCACCTGGATGCTCGTAGCAAGTTTCTTATAAGAAGAAAACATATAAAGCAAGTAATATCAATAGCTCTGAAATTAGTCCATTGACTTAAATCAAGATTCAAGATGTATATTCAGCCAGAGGTGATCACGCGTATGAGTTGTGTATAGAAGCATATACTTCAAGTTTCACATAATTCAAGTAACTAGTTCTAGGACACGTTATCAGTTAATTCTAATGGTTTATTAAGATTGAAAACTGATTACCCTGGTTTTACCTTTTTCAATTGATTTGCACCAGGTTGTGTATATTCTATGGCAAATCAACATATATAACATGACCTGATAGTGTTGACTTTAGTTGGATGTCGAGTCGGAGTCCAAAGGAAATCTGGATAAAGGGTTGTGGGAACCTATCCGAAGGCAATTACATAGCACAAAAAAGTGATGGCGAAGTAAAACACATATTTCCATGAACTTAATTTTGCTACTATAATGTTGTAACCACGTGTTTGGCTCAACTCTTCATTTTCTTGCCTCAAGGACTATTATAGACTACAATCTGCATTTTGGATGGATGCATCAATAATTGTCATGGTCTGAAGCTAGCAATTTTTCTTTAAAAAATAAGACTGAGTATAATTTGTGCCTCATTGCATAGCCTCTGCTAAAAAATAAAGAATGCAAAGTACCTTTCTTTTAATCAGTAGGAAAGTAATAGCACCTGAATCATAGTGGTTAGGCACCTATGTACTCATATGCTTTTGAAAGTGTGCTTTTAGTAGTTCCTATTCAAAGCCTTATTATAAACCGAGAGAAGACTTCATTACTTCCAGGACTAATTAATTTCACGGGAGAGTCGCGCCTATAAACTGGATTCATATTGGCTTTCACCACGTAGTAGAGTGGTTGCACTAATAAACGGCGACTTATGTGACCTGGGCCATACCCTTGTATATGCAACTATACGGGTTGTTCACCCGTGTCCGATTCAATGGTCATGCCAAATATTCAGCTTAGTGCGACTATGACACATGCTTCATTAAACTTATCAGTTTGCACAATCTTGGTGTGTCGATGTCTAGTGATGCCTTGTGGGATTACATCTTTTTTACCTTGCACAAACATGCTTGTACAGTTGTACACAATTGTAAACAATTAAGAATAAAACCTGAGACTTACAGGTTGTACCTCTGCCTTGCTGCTATATATGGATGTATCATGTATGGTGCAACCTTCTGATAATCAACTTATTGCACCTTTGCGGATACGTACATGACATATTCATGTTACTGCCACTAGTCATTATGGATCCTCACAGAGGTTGGTTAAAGTCAGATTAGGAAAGGCTATAGCATAAGAGATATCATTTATAGATGTTAGTAATATTCGAAACATAAGTGACTTAATCAAATGACTTTGATTTCTTGCCTTTTTACTCTATTGAAGTAGTTATAAAGAGTTCACATATATACATGATAACACATCATACTAGAATTTACTGAATTTTAAAACACATTATGTTATATGATCTTTATAGTCTTGTGCATAATAACTTTTTTCTTGCCAATCGGTTTTGAGTTGGAACTCTACTTGGTTGAATAAATTTGCCAATTAGTCTTGGTAACGGACTCGAGTGGCTGTAAGATATCATGTGATCAAAGCCCCCATTTATAATCTTTAATGCCAATTAGTGTTGAGATAGCGCAAAACTCTATTTTATAATTTCTGTAGATTGATAATAACTATCTCATCCGGGTCCTATCGTAAAATGCACATATTTTTAAAAGTTGTTGTTAACTTGTCATGAGAATACAATTTGAAAGAAGGTTGAACCAAAGGTCCATAACAGAGGAAATCATTTCTCTATGAGAATCAATCACCAGTTATGGGTGAGATTAATTAAATCATGTCATGATACTTTACAGTTTTTACCATTTAATCTAAGTGGCTCTAAAAGATGCTATTTACCTTTGATCGATGAATCTCTACTCATCTCAATAAGCCTCTGAATATATGAAAATTGGTAATATAACAGTATTTGTTGCTTTGACAAATCGTCTGATGTTTTAAAATGGGACACCGATTAATGGTTTAAAATGGTAATAGTGCAGGTTACTAGATTACTAATGGTAATAACATGATTAGAGTCTAGCATAACTCTTTTCTTTTCTATAATTTTAACAAATATACCATTGGGTATAGAGAGGTATTTAACCAAAGCAAGTCATAAGTCATATTCGACATCTGATGACATCTGATCATAAGGTAATTGACTATACTTCTTCCATTTTTATATTTTGTTTTAATGACTTTCAACGGACATTGATTACCTTTTGATAAAATGGTATTTACTTACCTGAATATATGAGCTGATTCAAGAAGATAGTCAACCATACTGCTCAAGATGAGCACACGAGGCAAGTGTTTTGTCCGGGTCCCACGGATGGCGCCAAATGATGCTACCAAAATCCGCATGGTCGTCAAGGTGATGACTTGGCCGTCTGACTCGCTTTGACCTTGACTTCGGGTCTTCGGTAACAGTGCTGAAAAGACAAAAGAAAGATCGTTAGAGAGGTCCCCGGGCTGAGCCCGGGGGAACCCCCTCCGACGATCAAGTCAGATAGATATACATAATGTATATTAAAGAACAAAGTTATAAGATAGAGAGATATGAGTACAGTTGTGAGCAAGGTATGAACCAAGCTGTCTTGATGAAATGACCAGACCATTCCTTTTATAGGAGAACAAGTATAGTTCCAAGTTAATACTTAGTCGATAAGGCTTGTGCAAAATATTGTGTTAAGATTTTATTCCAAAAGAATATCTTCCAAATCTGATATGATCTTATCTTGCTTGTGCAACATGGTTGAGGTGTAGGATAGATGCATTGTACTTATCTGATTTCAACCATTTTAGTTCATGTCAGATACTACATGTTCCATTCCAACTTTCTAGTTCATTTGCAAGTGGCTATCAAATACTTCTTGAACTTCTTTACATCATTTAATAAGGGTAATATCATCACAGATAAAAGATGAAAACATGATCACTGATTTCTAGCATCCCAAAGTACACTGAAAGGTTCCAACAATGACGCTAAAGAATGTGAGAACTAAAGAAACGTACGTAACCTTGGGCATTCGAAAATGACACTCCAATCCATTGTTAATGCATGTTTTAACAAAATATTTTGAACTAGTGAGGAAATATTTAAATTGTGAAGTGTACTTACTTATGTCAAATTAATGATCAAGAAGTATTTTTCATGTTCTGTTGTTTGAGTTTTAGCTCGTTGCTAGGCTTGTTTTGGTTGAGAATTTTTCATGTAATATATCTAGTACAAATTATATTTCTTTTTATTTTTCTTAAGAATTTGTGTCATTGCTTCATTTTGGGACATATGGTCTCATTTAACAAAGTTTGTGTTATGATGTATCCCACATTGGTTTGGGTTACAAATGAAAGCACGTTTATATAGCACATTACCCTTCAAATTAGGGGTGAGCATGGTGCGGGTTTTGGTAAGAACCACATCCGCAACCTTTCGGTTTTTAAAGTTTTTTTTTTTCAAATTCTATTTTTTGGTATATATTTATTATAGAATAAATATATCATATGGTTACATAATGAGTAAAAACATATATATACTAATGTTGGGTAGTAGTATGAAATTATAAATCTCTAGAATAATGGTGCGGGTTTTGGTAAGAACCGCATCCGCAATTGCGGTTTTTAAAAAATGAGAATCCGCAAACTTGCGGATTTTAAAGTTTTTTTTTTCAAATTCTATTTTTTGGTATATATTTATTATAGAATAAATATATCATATGGTTACATAATGATATAAATCTCTAGAATAATGGTGCGGGTTTTGGTAAGAACCGCATCCACAATTGCGGTTTTTAAAAAATGAGAATCCGCAACCTTGCGGTTTTGCGGTTTTTAAAGTTTTTTTTTCAAATTCTATTTTTTTGTATATATTTATTATAGAATAAATATATCATATGGTTACATAATGAGTAAAAACATATATATACTAATGTTGGGTAGTAGTATGAAATTATAAATCTCTATAATAAATATATATACTAATGTTGGATAATAGTATGAAATTATAAATCTCTAGAATAAATTCTATTTTTTAGTATATATTTATTATAGAATAAATATATCATATTGTTACATAATGAGTAAAAACATATATATACTAATGTTGGGTATTAGTGTGAAATTATAAATCTCTAGAATAATAAAAGTCAAATGCGATGAATTTTTTTAAAATTTCGACAATATATTTATAGAAAAACAAAATTATATGCTATAAAAACTCAGACAATAATTAACTAATAAAATTCGTTTGACATAACTAATTATGAAAATATTAACAAAAGTATTTAATCATACAAAAATTATAGAATATAGTTGGTTTATTTAAAATAAAAATAAAAATATATATATGAATATGACTTTGCGATTCGGTGCGGTTTTTGCGGTGCGGTTTTTTGGTGGAAACCGAAACCGCACCGCAAAATGCGGTTTTTTTATTTTCAAGAACCGCACCCGCGGTTTTTGTTGCGGTTTCGGTTTTTGCGGTGTGGGTTTTGCGGTTTTGTGCGGGTTTGCGGTTTGCGGTGCGGTTTCTGCTCACCCCTACTTCAAATGTGCATGTGTATTAAAGGGTTTGAATACTTTTTTCATCCAAGTAGAGGTGGCGGGACGGGAGGGCAGAGGAACGGGCCAAACGGGCACATATTATACAAATCGCTTAATAAAAGACCTAAAATGACGAAATAAATTTCTTAAATGTAATATCTTATTTATATTAAAAAACTTCAATATATTATATAAAAAAATCTTTAAAACGATCGTAATGTTCTACAATTGAGAGAAAAAAATATGTCCGTTAGTGCCCATTTAAGTTTTCAATGGGCTATATGTGCCCATTTAAAAAAAAAGTGAGGGCTAAATGTGCCCAAATCTTTTAAAAATTTGCCCATTTAGCTCATTTTTTTGCTTTTGGGCACATTTTGCCACCTCTACATCCAAGTATTCATATCATTTGATGCGTATTATTTTTTCACGTCCAAATTGGCAATGGTGAACTGCTATATTGTCGCGGTTCACATCCAAATTGGCAATTTTTTCACGTCCAAATTGGAAATGGTGAACTGCTATATTGTAGCGGTTCACGTCCAAATTGGCAATGCTGAACTGCTATATTGTCGCGACATATGTGCTGATGTCAACTATATTGTCGCGGCATATGTGCTGATGTCAACCTCACCCTTCAACAACTTGATTTTGTTATTCCCTTAATCCCTTTTATGCTATGGACGTTCATGGTGCTGACATTGTTTTAGGAATACAATGGCGTCAAACATTGGGCCAAGTCCAGGGGATAATCGCTTCTTGCCACTCTAATACAATTTCACACACAATGGAAGTCTCCAGCTTATGCAGCAACTAATAAAATCATTGATGCTCCCTCAAGATTGATTTCAGAGATGCTTCGAGAAGGAATTAATAAACTCAATATGAGACCATTAATAAACTCAGTATGGCATTTTTGGGTCGAGTATCGTGCACTAAATGGTATTACCATTCCAGATCGTTTCCCTATACCTATAGCTGACGAGCTGTTAGATGAATTATTTGGTGTTCTGGCTACCATCAAATCGTCTTGTACCCAAAGATCCTCATAAAGGAAAATTGTTTTGGCCTTCATACGTTAGGACCACTACGTGGTGACAAAAAAATTTTGTCAGACAAGAACTTGGTGAATGATTGAATGAAAGAATTTTATCATGCCATCGAATTCACATATTAGGATAGTCATCTAATCCATCGTTCTATTATCATATTTATACTCCTGAATTCAGAAAAGAAAAAGAAAAAGAGAAGGCATAAAGCTGAGACCATGAGGACAACGAGTTAAGTGGTGCGAAAGGAGACCGAGTTATGGAGTTGTAAGTTTTAAAAATCTTCAAATGTTATAATTCAAGGAAAAGAAAAATATATTTGTTAACATTTTGCATCCATTGAAACGAATTAGGTGCAATAACTCTTGTCTTACTATATCAAGCATTTTGAGGCTAATCGTCCATGTTTCCTACGATTATTTGTGTTTGTGTTATATCAGCCGACAAGTTACATATTTTAATTGATAGTATGATCCAAGATTTTGTGTCATTGCTTCATATCAGAGCGAGTGATTTCATTTTACAAAGTGTGTAATTTAATGTTGAAAGAAAGTGGGTTTTTAGGGGTTATTATATTTGTACCGTATACAATCAAAAATTATCTTCGAATATTAATTTTTCCAAAATAAATACCTCACAATAGTTCTTGTGGAAGAAATCAAATATTTAATAAAGCCTTCTTCTTAGGTATCAAAAACCTTTGTGTTTCATTTAACAAAGTTTGTGTTTTGATATTATCCCGCATTGGCTAGAGATAAAAATAAAAGAGGGTTTTTAATACTCATTACTATTTTTATAATTGAATCCACGATAAACGGTTTGTAATGCAACAATGAAAAAGGTTGACACCGGTAACATTACAAATTCTTTATTTGTGCATTGTTTTTTAATTTTTTGTCTTTTAAAAGACTTGAAAACCATTTAGATACTTTGTTTTTCAATTAAATTAAATACTTTATAATGTCGTTCTTCTTTATTTGTTCAAAAAACAAAATTCAAAATTGTATAAAGTCATTTTTTTTATCACAAAAAGCTTTTGTTCAAATATCTTATTGAAGATGCTATTAGCACTTGGTATATGTAACTATTAACACACGATCACAAACTTCTAGCATCTCAAAATTACACTAAAGATATTAAATGCATCAATTATACAACGTTCCTTCTGTATTAATATCAACCAAAGCTATTGACAAATTGTAAAGTGACGCTTTGAAATCGTTTGTGATGTTTTAGACATAAGCTTTGAACAAATGAACAAATGGTTAAATTTTAAAGTGAAGTTAGATGGAATAAATGGCCATGAAAGTATTTATCATGTGATTTATGTTGTAGAGAATTTTTCTTTTTTCTTATGTCATCCATTAATAATTGTAATGTAACATGAACTTTTTTATAAAAAAATTAAGGCATAATGTGTTTTGGTATTGACAAACATCCCACTCTGGTTTAAAGCTTTTTCACTTGCACTTTTGTAAACCAATGTGACAGCTTACCAAATACCAAAATCAATTTTATTTTAACTAACCATTTATAATATAATTCTATATATATACTCACTTTTGGTTACAAGCTCCTTCAATGTGGGACATTTTGCTCTCTCTAAAATTAAAGTACCTTGCTATTGCTTTTGTGTAAAGGGAGGAATCACTACAACACGTGTTATTTGCTAGCTTCATTTATATTCATTTAAAAGACTACGATTATCACACTTCTATACAATGGTGCCAAAATATACTTGCTTTAGTTTCACTAATACATAATAGAACAAAATAGTACGAGTCTTCTTACTAGAATCATGTGAAATGCATTAAGTTTTGTTGGGAGTTAGCCATGAAAAAGGTATATCTTGCAATGTTCTTTTTAAGATCCAAAATTTATTTACGGGTATTTGTACAGAATATTGACTCCGATCCAACACATTACTTCCGTATAACTAGAACATATCGCACATAAATATATCTTGATATGAAGTTGTGAGTGCTAGGGCTACAATAGTGATCCATGCATGATGTGTTCTGGTTATTATTGTTGGAAAATGAGTTTTGTAAAATGAGCTTTTGCAAATTTTGGACACTATTTAATATATGTATATGTTGTATATATTTATGTTTCTTGGTAGTTTTGCGTTCTCCTCGACGAGAGCTTCACAACGAGCTAAAGTATGTCCAAAATGGAGTTGAAATGAATGAGATATCGTGTCTCAAAGTGAGTCACTTGAAACATAAAAACTTGAAAAAATAGGAGAATCCCACATCGCCCAAAACAAGAAGTGGATGCTTGTTTATAAGGAATTCATAGTATTGGCTATCAAATTCCTTTAGGTTGGTTATGCCTTCACTCCTACGTGCGCACGTGCAGGGGGGCAGAAAATGAGATTTGCGGGTCAAAATAAGTTTGAAGCTTCTGAACTCATGCGGACACGAATGCAGCTCCGAAGCCTCGCATACGTGCGTATTTTAGGAGTAGATTTAAACTTATTAAGTAAGTTTACATAATTCGGTTTACGTTTTTAGATGACTAGGCGAGTACCCGCGCCTGGCGGCAGCGGTTTCTAGCGGCAAACAATTAACGATATGTGATATTATGGTAAGTGTTTTGTATAATATTCAAAATATAACGTGAAAAAATCAAAATATAATTGCAACCGGTTGTAACATGCGATAATTCAACTGTAACAAAAATTCTTATCATGTATCAAACGACATATAAAGAAAACATTACATCAATAATGAAATACTAACTAACAACACACGCTAATCGTCGCGTAAAACTTCTTAAAACATGACATTTGAGGTATAAATTCCTTCTTGACGGAACTCTTTGACTGGTTTAACCAATACTTTTGTTGTTCTATGGGATATCCCTCTAGTCAATGCCACATAAAGCTGGCCATGCGAGAAAACATAATCGGGCAAATAGACACCCACATTTGGAATTGTTGGGCCCTGAGCTTTATTAATAGTCATCGCAAAGCTAAGTCGCACAGGAAATTGTGTTCTCTTTAGTTTGAAAAGGAACATGTCTTCTTCAGATGGAGCAAGAGGAATTCTTGGCAAGAGCACTCTAACTCCAGCGTGCTGTCCGACAGCAATCTCAGCATTGATGACATTAGGATCAAAACGTTTGCATATCAACCTCTGCCATTACATAATGCATTTGCCGGATCGAGATTCCTTAAAAGAATAATCGAGCATCCAATTTTCAAGCGCAAGTAATGAGGAGGCAATCCGCTCACATTGAGCGAGTTTAAGAATTTCAAAGGATATAAGTTATGGGTTGAAAAAAGGGTTACGATGTAGAGGAGGGTTTGGGGGAAGCAACTGTAAAAAAAACAGTAAAAGGAGATTTTAGAACCAAAAAAAAAAGTAAAAGGAGATTATAGATACTCGACACATTATATAAGAAAACCAACCTCAAGATCATCATCAACATTTTTTTGATTGTTGATTTCCATGCTTCCTTTCTTTCTACTTGTAATTCTAATTCTAACTGTAACAAAAGTATGAATATATGAAATGAATGTTCACATTGGGGTTCGTTATATAGGCAATGGAAAACCTTTGCCATATTAAGTTTGAATCTCATATAAAAATTAAAATCCCGCCATTGAGAGTGAAGTGATTGAAGAATGAGGCATTTAATTGATTTGGTTTCCATAAAAAAAGATTATTATATAATTGCAAACACCTAGTTGAATACAACTACATGATTAGTAGAGATATATGGAGTTTTTTTTTGTTATAGGAACTCGTATAAGATCCTTTTGAAAAACCAATTTGGCATATTGACCATGTTGATCAATAACTTATCAACATCAATGTCCTCGTCTTTTACGTTTCTCCTTTTCTACGAATACATATATAATAATTCCGATGGCATTATTCAAATAAAAAAATAACAAAGTAAAGAAAACATAATTTTGATTGGGTAAATGATGACGTTCAATGTGGTTCGATTGATTCATTCGGCGTTTCGATTGTTAGTGTGTTATATAATGTTCGGTTTCATAACATACATATGATATTAAATATGATGGCTTCTGAATGAAGTGTTTTTTATTGGTTCATAGAAAGACAAAAGAATCAATTAAATATTAGAAAAGATTACATATTATGTTAATTATTCATAGCTTCCTTTCCATATTAGTAGAGATTTCCTTATAATGTGTTGACAAAACTTTTCATTTTTCAGTATTTGTAGTTCGAATGCATTGTTTGGGCGTTGACCAAATTTTAAGTTTTCACTTTCAAGAATTGACCATTTTTCCATTATATTAGTAGAGATATGCAAATCAGTTTTATGTATTAAAAAGACTTTTAGGTTGGTTATGCCCTCACTCCTACGTGCGCACGCGCAGGGGGGGCAGAAAATGGGATTTGCGGGTCAAAATAAGTTTGAAGCTTCTGAACTCATGCGGACACGAATGCAGCTCCGAAGCCTCGCATACGTGCGTATTTTAGGAGTAGATTTAAACTTATTAAGTAAGTTTACATAATTCGGTTTATGTTTTTAGATGATATGCAAATCAGTTTTATGTATTAAAAAGATTTGCGAATCTGAACAGAATATTTTTCTTGGAAGACAAGTTGAGTCTTCAATATAAATAAAGCCATAGGTCTCATTCGTTAGGCATATTCTGATAACGCAGCTCCAGCACATTAACGATCCAGCAATCTTTTCGACCAGAAACGCTCAAGGTTTCCGTGATCTTTCAGGCAAGTAGTCTAGTCCGGCTGTACAACAGCTGCGTACGTTGTACCCTGGGAAACAGACGGCAAATCTGTTTTAAGGGAATCGTATTCAATACGAGCCTCGTACAAGTCTCTTTGCTGCTTTCGTTAATTACAGTTTTATAGTGTATGTCTTCTGCTTCTACCCGTTCTGTCTGTTTAATTTACTGTTTTGTTTCTGTTAATTTATATACTGTTATTGTAATCTGATTTTATTAATTAAAAGTGTACACCGTTTCCCACAATTATCAAGAGTCGCTATATATATAAGTTAGTTGAACACGAACACATAAAATCACACATAGTATACAAAAACCACACTAGATAACAATATAGATAGAACAATTGATACAAACATGAAACATACCGTCAATTTCCGCCAGAGTAATACATGTAAGTTATTGCAACAAAATATTGTTCTTCAAGTATTTAAACTTATTAAGATTTATTGGATGATAGGATATTACGTTATTAACCGGTTAAAGGACCTACACTGCAAGTTTATCCGTCTAGTATCAGAAGGAGCAACTCATGGAGATAAAAAAAAAATTCTTATTATAGAAAGAACGATAGATGAGAAAATTTGTCATCTATATATGATTTCACATATACAAGTCTCGAACCCATGACCCGCCTGTTAACGAGCATTCTAAACAACCGAATTCATAGTCCTAGCCTATATATGAAAGCACCAATTTTAACTCAATCGTGAGCTTCATTACCCAATCAAGTCGGCTCATTCCAGATAAACTTATCAAGGTCGACGTCACGTCTGGAATCCCATTTTCATCAAGAAATGTATAGGTGCCCAACTCGTCAAGGTCACGATTTTCGACTTGATATTGACACCAACACAGGTTGTTTTTTTCTCATCATATCCCACCATATGTTCCTTTTCAGCATTATTGGCCAAGTTCTCTAAAACCATGCTTAAGTCAACTCGGCGAGTTAACTCCAATGGTTTGACTCATTTTCGTCAGGAAATGTATAGGTGCCAAGTCGATTCATTCTCGATAAACTTATCAAAGTCAATGTCCGGAATCTCATTTTCGTCAAGAAATGTATAGGTGCCTAGTCAATTCATTCTCGAGAAACTTATCAAAGTCAATGTCCGGAATCCCATTTTCGTCAAGAAATGTATAGGTGCCCAACTCAGCAAGGTCATGATTTCATAGCTCTTGTGTTATAACTTATATCAGTTGTCAACTTTCACGATTTCATTGATAGTATGATACAACCTCAATATTTTGTGGAATTGCTTCTTGTTGGTACTTCTGATCTCATTAAAAAAAGCTTGTGATTTAATGTTGTCCCACATCAAAGAGGGTTAAGAATGAAACCGTCTTTAAAATCCTTCTTACAACTCATTTCAATTGGAGGTTTTGTAGAAGGTTTTTCTCGCAAAGCCCTTTTTTTTGAAAATCAAAGCGAAATTTATCTTTCATTTTTGAATCCATCCTCAAACTCGTCTTTTTTTAAGTCTTAAAATAATACTTGAAATATTAAACACGCCAATGACCTTTGTAAGTTGTAACTGTTGTTGTTACTTCAGTTATATTTTTATGTAACCAATAACTAGCATTTTGTTGGATACTTAGATTTAGATCTAGACGGGATAAAAAAACATTGTTTTAGGCTTCATCTACTAAAACCACTGAAACGAATTAGTCGCTGTAACATGTGGAAATTCAATCCCACTGTGTCAAGCACTTTGAGGCAAAGAGTTTATGTGCCGTACAATTGTTGTGTATGTTTTCATAGCTCTTGTGTTATATCAGTTGTCAAGTTTCACAATTTAATTGATCGTATGATTCAGACTCAATATTTTGTGTCATTGCTTCTTATTGGTACTTGCAGTCTCATTTAAGAAAGTTTGTGCATTAATGAAATCCCATATTGGATAGGGTTAAGAATCAAAGCGGCTTTATAAACCCCTTTGCACTCTATTTTGCCTGAAGGTTGTTTTGAGGGTTTTTGTGGTGTAGAATAATAGCATATACAATATCAAGACTCTTTAACACAACCTTTTTTTTTTTTTTTTTTTTTTTTTTTTTTTTTGAAAAATCAAAGAGGAATGTATTTTTAGTTTTGAAACCATCCTCGAACTCAAAATTTCAAAAATCAAAGCCAAATGTATGTTTAGTTTTTGTTTTTTTGATTGTGTCTTCACAAAGTTGAATTGGTAACCCATCATAACAACCACTTATCGATCCCGATGTCTTATTAAACATACTTCAAGCTTCATTGACAAAGATAAAAGATGCAGTTTAAATACATGATCATGTGGTTCCAGCATTCCAAAGGTCTTAAAAAGTTCCAAGAAAAACATTGCAAAATGAGGAAATTAAACGTTACCTTCGGTATAATGTTGAACCAGAGCTATTCAATACCTGATGCTTCGAAAGCGGGTAAAGCCATCACTTTTCATGTGTTTGGACCGGAGTTATTCAACCTGATACTCTGAAATCGATTGCGGTTTTTTAGACACATTATTTGAACGAATGAAGAAATGCTTAAAATGTGAAGTGAGCTTAGATAACAAATAAAACTGTCAAGAAGTAAATTTCATGTGATTTATGATGTACAAATTATCCTTTTTGTAATTTTTCTTAATATGATACTTGACTATTAAAACAGACCATCGACCATCTCGTGTGGTAATATGATTGCGCACATTTTAGTTAGACGTTCGCTATACAATGTTACTACTACTTTCATTGTTAATGCGCTCTTATTTCGATGTAGCGGGTCTTTCAGTCTTTGCTAACATTCGTTTAAATGGTATTATTTTTGTTGGGCTAGAATGTTAAAAATTCATACATCGGTGTCTATATTACAAAATTGAAGAAATTACATTCAATTCTAAGTCGGTGAAATAACATAATAAACCTGATCGAATTATATAAAAGTTGGGGTAAAATGTTTTGGAGTAGTAAGTTTTAAAAAAAAATCAAACATTATAATTCAAGAAAAAGAAGAATATATTTGTTAACATTTTACAGCGATTGAATCCAATAATGTGCATTGACTCTTGTCTTACTATGTCAACATTTTGAGGCTAAGCTAGAGTTAGAGCATAAGGTATGATGGCTAGTATTTTTTTCAAGAAAAACATTGCAAAATGCGGAAATTAAACGTTACCTTAGGTATAATGTTGAACCAGAGCTATTCAATACCGGATGCTTCGAAAGCGGGTCATGCCATCACTTTTCATGTGTTTGGACTGGAGCTATTCAATACCTGATACTCCGAAATCGATTGCGGTTTTTTAGACACATTATTTGAACGAATGAAAAAATGCTTAAAATGTGAAGTGAGCTTAGATAACAAATGAAACTGTCAAGAAGTAAATTTCATGTGATTTATGATGTACAAATTATCCTTTTTGTAATTTTTCTTAATATGATACTTGACTATTAAAACAGACCATCGACCATCTCGTGTGGAGTAGTAAGTTTAAAAAAAAATCCAAACATTATAATTCAAGAAAAAGAAAAATATATTTGTTAACATTTTACGTCAATTGAATCCAATTATGTGCAGTAACTCTTGTCTTACTATGTCAACATTTTGAGGCTAAGCTAGAGTTATGTTTGTGTCATTGCTTCATATTGTTTGGAATGTGTGGTTTCATTTAACAAAGTTTGTGTTTTAATAGTGTCCTACATTGAATTTAGATAAAAATGAAAGTTGGTTTACAAGTCTCATTACACTTGAAACGTTTGTAAGTTTCTGTGTGGTAGTTATGATGAAAAGTGATGCTTGCTCCATACACAAACTTAGCAACCTTCCCCCCCCCCCCCCCCCCCCCCCCCCCCATTTTTTATTAGCTGCATCACTAATCTCAGAGAGAGAGAGAGAGAGAGAGGGGCGTGGTCTGTCTATTTCAGATGTACTAGTGCTTGCATCAGATGCACTGGCACTTGTGCTTGCTTCAGAACAAAGTACCATACTTATGAAAGAGGATCATGTTCTTTCGGCTGAGACAAAACCAAACCAAACGACACCTCCCTTTTTCCTCACCCCCCCCCCCCCCCCCCCACACCCCCCGGTTATAGTCCGGGAGAGGATGTTTTTTAGGTGAGTGACTAGGTCGTATTACGAAAAAACAAGATTGCAGCCGTACCATGTAACTTGTCGAATAAAAAAAAACAAACATATCTTTTGTATTCCTGTGAAATTGTCTAAGCATAGGATTTGATTTCACAGACATACAAACATTTATGTGTACTAAATGTTTTCTTTTCAACTTTTTGCTAACCAGTAAAGGTTAAAAATCTTTCATAATGACAACATAATATGATTCTTGACCTTTAAAACATGCCATTTACCATTGTAAGAGATGTAACTGTTGTTCATACTTTGAAGAATGTGTTGAAATTATTATGATATTCATCAAACATTATCTTATCCATCCTTATATATATACTTATATAGTCATATTTTAAAACTCAAAAATCAGAGAAAGAAATTAAACGAAATAGAAGACAACGGATGAAATTGTGGTAAAGGAGACATTATGTCTGACTAATCTACTGGATTTGAACTCATCGCCACACCAGTCTCGAACTAGGTAAAGCTCTTTTTTTTAGGACGAGCCACATCATAGTTGTTGGCGCCGAGTAGAAATTCCATTGAAACGGTTAGTTGTGGTAACTCTAGTGTTACTATGTCGATCAAGCATTTTGAGGCTAAGATTTATAGTTTTATACAAATGAATACGGATGATGTTTTTCTCTGTGTTCAAAAACAAAAACGGATGACCTTTTCTCATGTTCAGGGTTCTCGGGAAGGTTGATCATTTTGATTCAGATGTACGCGATCTTATCAGGTTAATAACGTACGCGATCTTTTGTTATATTGTATCTGTTGTCAAGTTTCACGTTTTACATGATACTCCCTCCGTCTCATATTAAATGTCCGGTTTGAATTTTCAAAATCTTTATCTCTTAACTTTGACCATAAATATTTTTAGTTGTGTTATATAATATTTGATGTAAAATATATGAATAGATCGAGTTTTAAATGTATTTTCATTACATATTATTTTTATCTAATACTATATAACACAAGCAAAAATATTTAAGGTCAAAGTTGTAAAAGAAAGACTTGAAAATTCAAACATGGACATTTAATATGGGACGGAGGGAGTAGTAGATAGAGGTTCAAAGATTTTGCCTAGTAGATTCATGTTAGAACGTGTGGTCTCATTTAACAAAGTTTGTGTGTTAATGTAGTCCCACATTGATTGAAGATAAAAATGAAAGTAATTTTATTAATCTTATGACACGCCAAATGTATTAGCCTGTGCACTTGATCCTTGTAGGATGGATGTAAAATATTTGAAGCATCTATATTACGAGGTTCCTTGGTACTCGTTTTTTAATTTGCTCAACTATCTTATTAGTTTTTAACCTTACGCATACATTAAATTGTTAAATAAAATATTTTTATAAAAATATGTAAAAAGATTTATACTTATATAGTTAAAATATTGGTTAACGCGCGAGTTCTTTCATTTTACTTTAATCATGTATTAATATCAATTTATATTTTCTATATATTTTTGTTGTACGAAATATTTGACTTTGTTTAACTGACATTGTGTTAAAGATAATGTTGTTTAAATTTAAATTAATATCGTGTCATATATGTGTGTTTAATAGCACGAAATAACCCTTGAAAAAAATGTTTTTCGGATATCCTTATTTAAGTTTTAAAGAGGAATTACTTTTGCGTCGTTGCTATATGTATAATCTCGTTTATTTGTTCTAGCCGTTTTTATATTTTTAGATTCGTGTACACGTGAATTAAACTTATAAGAAAGAATAACATGATTCGTTATAGAGCACCATTAGTAAAAGAAAAATATATGTTTGCGGATCTCGTTATTTTATATCATAAAAATGAAAAACTTTAATTGTTCGTATGTGAAGAGATCTGGTGAGAAGAGAAAATAAAATGAGAAGAGTGAGAAATATTCTGAGCCACACATTTTAAATGAAAAAAAGAAATTTAAGGGGAAATGCATATACTTTTGTAGGTGCATCTGAAATGTGCGGTTGTGGTTTATTCTCATTTCAACTTTATTTCTAATTTGATCCTCACTCTTGTTCGTATATGTAAAATTTCGTGTATACATTTACATATACGGTAACTAGTACTTTCATTGTGATAATGATAATTCCGTGTATATATATATATATATATATATATATATATATATATATATATATATATATATATATATATATATACATTATATATAAGAGGAGGCATGCCACGTCATAATGTCACTTGGCATCCCATAATGCCATGTCATATTTCATGTCATCACCTCATAATTCCATAATTCCACCTAAGCACACTTTAATTTAAATTCGTATTTAATTTAATTCACCTAAGCATTGATTAGAGGAATTAAAATCCGAAATTAATTTGTTCAAAAATGTTAGTGGAGGGGATCGAACTTGGGGTCTTTGAAAGACTAACAAACTGGATAACTACTAGACCAACACACTTTTTATATTACATCTTGCAAGTCCAAATCTGTAAACAAGAAGACTAAATCAGAGTGCAAATTTATTTGAAAAATCCTAATGCGTTTAAATTATCAGGAAACCCTAATGTCCTCCTTTTTCATTCATGCACCATTCATTCTCTCCTAAATTCCTAAAATCCTAATTTTTCAATATACACGTATCGAGTGGCTATAGTATAAGTTTTGTGTAATCATGTAAACAACTAATCGAGGGAGGACCTAATAAGCCATGAATGATGGTAAGACTGTTTTCTCTTTGTTTTTTCCTTCAATATTCTGTTTGTGTTCTGGGTTAATTTTTAATTTGTGTTCGTACTCCTATCTTTTTGCCCTACATATTGATTCATGTCGGTTTAATCAAATTGGATGTAGAAAGAACGGGTACTGAATTCTTTGATATGTTGAGACTGTGAAGTTGTGTTGTGGATGGAATTTTAACTCCTCATGTTTTAAAATTCTTAACATGCAATTCATTTACTTTCAGTGTTGGACAAGCATACTAAGAAGGTGAATTATCTAGACAAATATGTCACAAAGACTACTTACGCAGCATGCCCCATTGAGTACATCCGAACGACAAGATCCCATGTCTATGCCCACACCCGGAGAATGTTATTCTGTTGGTGTGTGATGCATTTGGTGTGCTTCCACCAGTGAGCAACTCTAAACCTTGCTCATACCATGTATCACTTCATCAATGGATATACAGCTTTGGTAGACACTCATAATATTCTAATATTTAGACCACTTGGAGTCAATGTTATCATATTTTGGATAATTTGGTTATTAGTAAACAGTAGCAGTATAACTGCTTTCCAATGTTACATGACTGACCCATTTTATAAGTTAAAAAAATTAATTATCAGTTCATGACGCATCCTCTTGAATTTGTATGATCTTTTATGTGGCTTACATATGTAATGTGGCTATTAAATTATCTTTTGAGTGTTATATTTGAAATCTAGGAAACCCTAGAATCAGTATCATGTATGGTGGAGGTAAGTAATTTCTTCTAAATTAGTCTTTGCTAATTACACTCATTCTTCTAAATTAGTCTTTGCTAATTACACTCATTCTACTAAACCCTAATGTTTTAATTGTAAGTACAGATGAAGTATCTCTGATAGTAGTAGATTTGGGTTCACATACATGTAAAGCTGGTTATGCTGGTGAAGATGCTCCTAAAGCTGTTCTTCCTCCTCACATTCATTACCTAATTATTCCTTTTTCTAATTACACCTTTCCGTTAAGCCTTTTTCTTTTTAGAATAATCAGATTGCTTATATATAAAGTTTGTCGGCTTACTTGATCAAACGGAAGTTGACGAGAATGACAAGAATAGTGGTGATGCTATAGAGCCACCTAAGTCTAAGGGAAACCATAAGTTGTATGTAGGTTGTGGTGCAATGGGATACCGTTGCGATCATATGGAGGCCAGTATTTTGAACATGAATCTCACTTTACTTTCTGCCATGTTTTACTTCATTAATTTTCTATGTGATTTCGCTAGGTCATACCATCAATTAAGGATGGAATTGTTACTAATTGGGATATTGTCGAAAGCATTTGGGATCATGCCTTGAGGTAATTGCTAATATACTCTAAGTCAACGTTTTCATAATTTGTTTTTGCTTTACAGATAGTTTTTATATTTTTCCGTTTTGGATATTGCTCATTGCTTTCTGTTGGGTTATGAAATGCAGGGAATGCCTGTTGGTTGATCCTAAAGAGCATCTGATGTTACTTGCAAAAGCATCTTTTAACACTCAACAACCGAGAGAGAGAAGTAAGGAGCTATATAATATAGTCGTGCTCTTATCATTTCTTTTATTTTCAACTTGACATGTGTTCGTAAACTCTTCTAACGAATGCATAAGATGATCAGTAGACACGTTCCATTAAAATTACTTAACTCAAGTATATAGTAAAAGGGTAGAATTATAGGAAGCGAACTCATTAGAAGTACACATGAGTGGTTGGCTTAGCGCGCATCGAAGCGACATGCGTAAAATACCTTGCCTCAGTGCCTTTGTGGGATTCCTTTTTGCTTGCTCGTTGTCTAAGCTCTTCGATCCTGCCTTGCTTTGATTCTTATGCTTAGGCTCTCTAATAGTGGATACCGAATGCATGTTACTTTATTATTTGATGAATGCACAGGCGAAAAAAGGAATATCATACAAAGTTTGTATTACACCTACCAAAAGAACCCGAGTCTGTAGAGGTTCACTTAATTAGGAATTGATCCTCCATCTGGTTCTCTTTTTTCATGTTTACAATATAGATACTCCTTAAATTTAGCATTAGGCTTCATAAAAAATCCTTACTAACCCTTGGCAGTGTTGTTTACATATACAGAATGTATTGTAGGAGAAAATAACCTGTTAGGGAGTATCTATAGATGCAGAATGACCCTATTCGTAGCATGAGCAAATACTTAAGAAGAATGAACAAATGTATGCTCTGCTAACGGTCTGCCTCTCTCTTTGTCCCCAAGTGAAACTTGTTGATGACACAGTGAACTCTCAACTACTCTGTTTAACTGAATTTAGATGTGTCAAGGATCAGTGGATCAGGTAACAGGTGAAATCGGGTCCTTTTTATATGGATCAATTCAGGGTGAGTCGGGCCGAGTTGACCCACAACACCTTTTCCATGAAATTTGTTGTAAACATAGACTATGTTGATGATAACTCAAGTAAACATAGTCTACATCATCTAACCTTTTACAGTAGCTAATTATCCTCGTGCGAATTACAAAATAAACTAAGTCATACTTTTATAGATGGCGTTTCCCTGCAACAAATGATTTCGGATCAGAGATCATCCCTGCTTCAGCATCAGAATATTACATAAAGGTTTTTTGAAGCTCTTTAGAATGAATAAAGAACACTATACAATAGAAAAAATATGGCTTACTTTAATATAAAAATGACCGAATTTATTTCTGTTAAAATGGTTTCTTTTTAACATTACAATAGCAGAATTATGGCTTTTGGGGTTGCAAATTAAATTTAGAAAGGAGTTGGCTCAAATATGTGGATACAGAACCTGAAAATAGCAGCTTTTAATCTTTACTATTTATATTACACTAATATCTAGAATACATTCATATTAAAACAAAGACTTACATATAGTTCAATCGATGGACATTTCTAAGATGGTATATGAACACTGGATTAATCATAGAAATGTATGAAACTTGCTTCTCTTTTTGTAGGCTTAGTTTAAGGAATCTTGAGAGATGGTGTTTCTCTAAGTGCAGACCTGGGAGAAGAGAAAAGCCACCAAAACATACTGATGTGTAGGCAACACAGAAGCAGATGTGGAAAACCTAGTGCTAAAGGCCGAACAAGAAGCTCATGTTTATTTTTATCGTAGAAAATATTAAGTTATAATTCAAATATTTCTTTAGTTTTTGCAATTTTAAAGGCCGTCTTCTGAGGTTACATTGTAATTTTGCAAATACCTACAGGTAACCGTAGTAAGATTTAAAGGGTATAAATGCTCACTAACTCACTGAGGTTATTTGATCAGAAAAGTGAATTATTTTGAGGTGAATTATAATGTTATTATGATAATCTTTTTGTTAATCCAACCCTTCGTGACCACCATAAATGTTTTCATTTTTCTATTGGAGTCAGATACATATCAAGAGACAGAACATCAGCGAGCAGATAAAGCCCATAAGCAGGCTATATGAGTTGATCCAAACCACCCCTGTATAAGCTCTTGAGTTTGAAATTGAGTTGGTTTATGTTCAGGTGTAGCGGGACCTGGAATAGCTTCAGTCATACTTATTATTGGACTCGCCTTTGTGGTGCTTACACAATGGATGCCACTGCTATGAACTTAAACCAATGCAAATATTTTTCACCATCCGTTCTACCTGATGAGTATTCTTGGAATGAGTATGTACAGAAGCCTATCTAAGGTTTTCCCCATCCGAGGTATGTTTTAGAGACCCAGCTAATTAGAATTGATGCATTATAGAAAGCCTTTAATTAAGTCTCTTCAAGTAATATTAAACCTCAGCGAAAAGACACGTATATTGTTTTTTAATTGTAGATTTTGCGAACAATAGTCGAGCTCAACCAACACAAATGATTGCCCACTCGGATGAAAAGTTAGCAACTACATGTTCAACAATGTGTGAATGACCCGTTTATATTTTTCAGGTAATAAATAAATTTAAAGTGCTATATGCAACTTTTAAGGTTCACTACTATCAATTTTTACTATCACAGTTGCCTCTCATGATAGTTTTTAGTATGCTATGAATTTATAGTGTATTCATTCATTATGTATGTTGCTTCAGTAGTATTAAGTTCAATGTGTTCGTTCAGAATGTTCATTCACTATGTTGGTTCAGTAGTATGTCGGTTCATTATTAAGTTCAGGTTTGTAAGTTTTATTAAGTTCACCATGTTCGTTCAGTATGTTTGTTTATTTTAGGTGACCTTAATCATCAAACTGGTTTCTACAAGCTTTAATAGTGAATTAGTTGGTGATCTGAGTTACTAGGATCAATAGTGGTTAAGGATGGTCATTGGTGGACAAGGGTGATTATATGAACCCGTCTCTTTTAAACAAATGGTCTCTTTTAAAAGGTGTTAAATTTCTTACTGGGATCAGACTATCATACGCGTCCAACATAAAAGTATGCCTTTGTTTTCCATATTCGCAACTAAAAAGAAGGAACATTCAAAGTGTGTCTTTATGACTCGTTTGTGAAAGTGAACTAAACTGATAAGAAGATCCATTTGTTAGCACTATCCTGTGCCTATTGTGGTTACAAGCCCAAACCAGAGTGTCATGATCCAGTCCCCACCAGCACCTATCCCAGATTAAAAACTTGACGACTCTGTCTCAGTGAAGGCCTGGACTATTATAAAAACAAGCGTTTTTTTTCCGTTCTTGGCTTGGTATTATGTATATATCAAGGATGGCTGGTAATACATGTAATTTTTCACAATATAAAGTTGGGTGAAAGCTAAAGGTACGCAACGTACTTTTTCAGAATTACACATCTAGCTAATATATTTTGTGAAAAGTCAAAGCTAGCTAACATACTTTCAAATTTCACTCGATCTAGCTAACATGACCTGTTGGTAGTAGGTTACCAGGTCACCTTGGCGAAAAATTTGCGCAGTTAGTCCTCTAGAACTAACGACCGTTAGCTAGATGATAACGACCGTTAAAAAAAAAAAAAAAAAAAAAAAAAAAAAAAAAAAAACTAAAAATTTTTTTTTTAAAAAACACGTAAACTTTTATAAAAAAAAACATAAAAATATTAAAAAAAAAAAATTAAAAAAAATGTAATTTTTTTTTAAAAAAAAACGTAAAATTAAAAAAAAAAAAAAAAAAAAAAAAAAAAAAAAAAAAAAACGTAAAAATTTAAAAAAAAAAAACGTAAAATTTTTTTTAAAAAAAAACGTAAAATTTTTTTTAATTTTTTTTTTTAAAACGTAAGATTTTTTTTATAAAAAAACGTAAAAATTTTTAATTTTTTTTTTTTTTAAATTAAAAAAAAAAAAACGTAAAATTTTTTGAAATTTTTTTAAAAAAAAGTAAAATTTTTTTTAGAAGTTTTTTTTTTTTTTTTTTTTTTTTTTTTTTTTAACGGTCGTTATCATCTAGCTAACGGTCGTTAGTCTTAGAGGACTAACTGCGCAAATTTTTCGCCAAGGTGACCTGGTAACCTACTACCAACAGGTCATATTAGCTAGATCGAGTGAAATTTGAAAGTATGTTAGCTAGCTTTGACCCTTAACAAAATATATTAGCTAGATGTGTAATTCTGAAAAAGTACGTTGCATACCTTTAGCTTTCACCCAAATTTTAGCTACAGGGTAATGGACAAATAAGAGTTCCATTATTTAGGGGTACATGTATGTGATATCTAAGTTAGTAACAGAAATATTAATTATATGTAGCAAGAATTTTTTAGTATATGTAAAAGTTAAAGTGTTTGGTTCACATGTTTATTCATATGTGATATGTAACAGATATTTTTGTAACATTGTTTTTCATATACTGAAAATTGTATTATGAGTGTACTCCTATGTGATTCTAAAGTCTGCAAGGACACTTTGTTTACGTCTTTTTTTCTTAGTATTTCATCGGGTATTCATTTTGTAGTACATTTCAAAATCAGCAAACTAAACAATTCAATGTGACCAACTTCAACAGTAAGATGCTTAAAAAAAGTATGTCACATTAACTTTCATACCCAGCTCTATAGTGTGATAAGACAAAACTCTTTAGAGATTTACACGCACTTCGAACATCATGTCAATGCTGAAATTGGTAATAACAGTACTCCTTCAATCTCAATAGAATAATTGGTGCTGCAATCCTGAAGTTGCCAAGAAATAAATTCATGATACACCTCCATACATACCATGAATTTATAGTGTTCGGAAGGAACCACAAATTTGTATACATTGGTTTATAAATATCGACAATTAATTATTATCTCTTTCCAACTGATATTGTTCCTACTACATATAATTAAATGTAGACGAGTATTAAAATGGACCAATGCATACGGGTTCTACATACCTGAGCTGGAACTTGCAAAGAGAAACTTTTTTGAGTACTTACAAGGTCTCTACGTTTGTACTCAAAGTATCTAATCTCTTGAACTTTTCTTTGAGTAAGAGTTAACTAATTAAATTCTTCACTGCAGGTGACACAAAGGTTAATTCTTGTAAAAGAGTAGACTGCAAAATACATACCTCGTATGAGTAAAAAGACCAAAACAGCCCTCCAGTTAGCACTTAACGAAGAAAACTAACAGAGTTAGTGACCAGGGATGTATAATGGCTAACGTTTTGGCTAACGAATGATGTAACTAGCCAATAGTTTATGACAGGGATGTAAGGTCTCAAAAACTGTAAACCACAGGGATGTATTTTGCAGTTTACTCTAATATTTATGAAATTTTTATTAAAAAATAAAAAATATATTTATAAATTCTTGTCAACCAAACATGGAAGGTATTTTAAATTCTTATGAATTTAAATTTTTAGAATTTAAAATTCTGAAATTTCAAATTACCCCAACCAAACGCCCCCTTAATGTAATTGTACAAGTAATTTATGCATTAGTTATATATTTAGGCTTGTGTTGTAGGTCTAAATAGCATAACTCTTAAAACAAATTAGCTACAATAACTCTCGTCTTACTATGCCAACATTTTGAGGCTAACAGTTTATGTTTCCTACAATTAATTTATGTTTTGTGTTGTATCTCCAATTTATTTATTTATGTTTTGGAGATGTTTTGTGTTGTATCAGTCAACGAGTTCCACATTTTAATTCATAGTATGATCCAAGATTTTCTGTAATTGCCTCATATCTAAACGTGTGGGTTTATTTTACAAAGTGTGTGTTTTAATGTTGTCCACATTGGTTATGGATAAAAACGAAAGTGGGTTTATAAGGCTCATTACATTTCTATCGATTACATTAAAAGATTATCTTTGATTTCAAAACAAATACCTCACAAAAGTTCTTTTGGGAAGAAATCAAATATCTTATAAAACCATTCTTCTTCATTTAACAAAGTTTGGGTATTGATATTGTCCCACATTGGCTAGAGATAAATCTGAAACTGGGTTTATATCGCTCATTACGATGCACATGCTAGAATCTATGTTAAATGGTTTTGTGAGATAGCTAAAAAAAAATTTAACAACTGTACTAAAATACACACATTTATTTTAACCTTTTGTCTTGTTAAAAGACTTCAAAGCATTTAATCTCTTTTATAATAAAATCAAATATATTTATAACTTTTTGTCTTTTGACTTCAAAATCATTTAAATTATTTATTTTTAATAAAATCAAATACTTTATAAAGTCGTTCTTCTTTATTTGTTTAAAAGAAATCAAAATTTTATAGTCATTTTTCTTGATCACAAAGAGCTTACGTTCAAGTACCCTATTAAACATGTTTCTCTAAAAGATGAAAAACGGTGGGATCACCCTGGTCCCATGCATCTTAAGGATGTTAACCGAACCCTCCTTCAAAGAGGAGCCCCCAGGCACTAGAATATATGATTATTAACACACAATCACGAACTTCTAGCATCTCAAAGTTATACTAAAGATGATAAATGCATAAATTATAAAACGTTCCTTTGGTATAAAAATCAACCAAAGCTATTGACAAATTGCAAAGTGACGCTTTGAAATAGATAAGTTGGATGGAATAAATGGTCAATAAAGGATTTTTCATTTGATTTATGTTGTAGAGAACTTTTTTTTTTTCTTTTAATTAATATAATCTATTCTTAATTGTAATGTAATATGAAACTTTTTTTCAAAAACAAAGACAAGAATGAATTTTTGTAAGGACATAAGTTGGCACATTGGTTTATAGCTTTCGTTAGCACCTAAGCATCCAATGTGGTAGCTTAGCCATTACCAAAATTCATTTTTATCTAAACTGTGCTTTTTTCATATGATTCAATATAAAGTTAATTACATAAATCGTCCTTGTGGTTTGGTCAAAATAACGAATTTTGTCCCTATATTTTTTTTTCAGTGCGTTTCGTCCCTGTGGTTTGCAAATCGTACGAATTTTGTCCCTCGTCCAAAAATGTTCGTTAAGTGTTTTGCACCGTTAGTCCTTCGTTAGTGCAGTCCGTTAAGTGTTTTGCACCGTTAGTCCTTATTTTTTAAAATGTAGTTTTTCCCAATTAGTCCCTCCGTTAATAATAGTTATCGCCCGGTTTTTTACGTTTTTGTCCGTTTTTATCCGTTTTCCCCCCGTTTTTTTCGTTTTTATCCGTTTTCCCCCCGTTTTTATTCGTTTTCCCCCCGTTTTTTTCGTTTTTCGTCCGTTTTCGTCTGTGATTATATGCTTTCGTCTGTTTTTTACGCTTTTGTCCGTTTTTATCCGTTTTTTTCTGTTTTTTATCCAATTTCGACTGTTTTTTTACATTTTCAATCGTTTTCGCCAGTTTCTTTTTACATTTTTGTCAGTTTTTTTTACATTTTTTCCGTTTTCGCCGTTGTTTTACGTTTTTGTCTGTTTTTCTTACATTTTGTCCGTTTTTTTATCCGTTTTGTCCGTTTCAAAAAAAAATTGAATAAAAAATTTCAAAAAAAAATTTTGAATAAAAAAAATATTTTTTTGTACTATTTCAATATATTTAAAATTTGTTCCAAAAAAAAAATTGGAAAAAAATTTTCCAAAAAAAAAAATTGGAAAAAAAACATTTCCGAAAAAAAAATATCAAATTTTAAAAAAAAAATTGAATAAAAAATTTCAAAAAAAAATTGAACAAAAATATTTTTTTCAAATATTTTGAAAAGAACGGACATATTTATAAAAAAAAACATATTTGAAAAATATTTTTTTTATTCAAATTTTTTTTTTGAAATTTTTTATTCAATTTTTTTTTGAAACGGACAAAACGGATAAAAAAACGGACAAAATGTAAGAAAAACAGACAAAAACGTAAAACAACGGCGAAAACGGAAAAAATGTAAAAAAAACTGACAAAAATGTAAAAAGAAACTGGCGAAAATGATTGAAAATGTAAAAAAACAGTCGAAATTGGATAAAAAACAGAAAAAAACGGACAAAAGCGTAAGAAACAGACGAAAGCATATAATCACAGACGAAAACGGACGAAAAACGAAAAAAACGAGGGGAAAACGGATAAAAACGAAAAAAACGGGGGGAAAACGGATAAAAACGAATGAAAACGGATAAAAACGGACAAAAACGTAAAAAACCGGGCGATAACTATTATTAACGGAGGGACTAATTGGGAAAAACTACATTTTAAAAAATGAGGACTAACGGTGCAAAACACTTAACGGACTGCACTAACGAAGGACTAACGGTGCAAAACACTTAACGGACATTTTTGGACGAGGGACAAAATTCGTAAGATTTGCAAACCACAGGGACGAAACGCACTGAAAAAAAAGTATAGGGACAAAATTCGTTATTTTGACCAAACCACAAGGACAATTTATGTAATTAACTCTTCAATATATATACCCACTTTTGGTTATAACCTCCTCCAATGTGGGAGAGTTTGCTCTTCCGTAGAATTAAAGTATCTTGCTATTGCTTTTGTGTAAAGGGAAGGATCACTACATCACATGTGTTATTTGCTAACTTTCTTTATATTGTTCACCCTTGGAAACATGTTGTAAAGTTATTATGCTTATTGATTATCGCACTTACATACTATGGTGCCTGCTTTAGTTTCACTGATACATAATAGACTAAAATAGTACAACTCTTAGTAGAATCATGTGAAATGCATTAACTTTTGTTGGAAGTCAACCATACAAAAGGTATATCGTGCAATATTCTTTTTAAGATCCGAAATTTATCTAGCAGGTAATTGTATAGAATTAACTCTAATCCAACACATCACTTATATATATCTCGAACACATCCCACATAAATATATTTGGATATGAAGTTGCGAGTTCTAGGGCCAGTGACAGAGCCAGGAATAAATATGACTGGATGCATAAATTTTTTTCAACCTTAATATAATAGAGTTTAAGATGCTAACTAAATAAGATTAAAAACACATTTCGATAAACCAGGGTCATTTAAGATGCATTTGAGAAAAATCGATATTTTTTTAGAAAAATCCATAGGTATTCCGGGCACCTACGAGACCCTCTGGCACTGTCCCTGGCTAGAGCTACAATAGCGATCCATGTAGGATGTGTTCCGGTTGTTATCAAGAGTCACCATATATATTAGCTAGTTGAACACTAACACATAAAACCACGCATAGTAAACAAAAACTACGCTAGATAACAATCCAGATAGAACTAGTGATATACATAGATACAAACATGAAACATAATGTCAGTTTCCGGCTTTCCGCCACAGTAATACATGTAAGTAGTTGCAACTAAATATTGTTCTTCGAGTATTTAAACTTCTTAAGATTTATTGGATGATATTACATTAACCGGTTAAAGGACCTACGGCTACACTGTGAGTTTAACCGTCGAGTATCACAAGGAGCAACTCATGGAAATTAAAAAAATAATAAAAATAAAAAAATAAAAATAAAAATTGTCTTATTATAGAAAGAACGATAGATGAGAAAATTTGTCATCTATATATGATTTCACATATACAAGTCTCGAACCCATGACTCGCCTTTTAACGAGCATTCTAAACAACTAAATTCATAGTCCTAGCCTGGATATGCAAGCAATATTTTGTACCCAATCGGGGGCTTCATTACCTGATCCATTCAACTCATTCCGGATAAACTTATCAAGATCGATGTCCAGAATCCCATTTTAGTCAAGAAATGTATAAGTGCCCAACTTGTTAAGGTCATGATTCTTCGACTTGATATTTACACCAACAAATGTTGTTTTTTTCTCATCATATCCCACCATATGTTTCTTTTCAGCATTATCGGTCAAGTTGTCTAAAACTATGGTTCGAGTTGACTCGTCCTTTTAGTCCAAGCATGTTTGGAATTTGCGAGTCGTTGAGATGAATTGAAAAACTTTCACCATTCATACTCTTTTTATTGTATGATTGCCAGATTTGGTAACTAACCAAAGGTCGAAAACCACAAAGAATGCATAATGAAATGTATGTCTAGTTTTTGATGATATGGATTGTGTGTTCACTGTTAGCTGTAAATGTCTTATACACATTTATTATGATTAGTAGAGGATTACTATGTATTTATTATAATTGGCTGAGGTTTAGGATGTCTAGTTGTGTTGCCTAAAATACCTCAACCATATCCATATATGTATTCGTATTATTGTGTAAGATCAAATCAAGAAGCACAATTGGTTATACCTCCAACATGGTATCAACCTAACCTAACGATCCCACCCAAAACCCAGAAAAACCTACAATCCTCCCTAAACAGACATTATAATCTTCAATCAAATCTTGTGTTGGTGATTCAAGCAAAGGTCTCAATCCACACAAGCAATTGTGTTGCGTGTATCACAGCTTGTTCTCAGCTTTATACCACTTTATCTTTTTCTACTACCTTTCTAACCCACCATATACGCACCTCTCACCTTAATCAAATATCATCATGACCGGTTCAAACGAGACCCCCGTTCCCCTCTCGGATAAGCTATCCGCCGTTACTCATCATCATCTTCACACTCGGGTCCTTGTCAAACTCGAGTTTGAAGATTGGAACTATGCCTCTTGGCAATTTTTCTTTGAACAATTGTGTGATACGTATGAGGTCACAAAGTTCATCCATGACACGAATACTAGTACACCCACACCTTTAACACCCGAAGAACTAAAGATCGATAAAATCATTCTCTCTTGGATTTTTTCGACCCTGTCCGACCCCCTTCAACGACGGTTGGTTAATGCACGTCCGAAATCTGCCAAAGTGGCTTGGAAGTTTATTAGCGACCTTGTGAAAGATAACAAGCGGTCCAGAACATCGGCGTTAAAGACGGAACAACGCTCCATCAAACTTGGGGCGTTAACCATGGAGGCTTATTTTCAGAAAATTGAGTCTATCTTGACCATTCTTGATAGCCTCGACTCCCCCGTTTCGGATGAAGATGCGGTGCATTAAGCACTTGATGGTATACCAGATGCATATAGTCAGGTCTGTGGTTATATGCACTACAAAGATACCTTCCCCGACTTTAAGACTGCTCGGTCTATGTTAGTCACTGAGGAAATGCGCCTTAAATCCAAAACCCCTGCACCACCCGTCGACTCATCTTCATCTTCCCCCATGGTTCTCTTAACCGACAAAGGCAACAACCGACACCCATCTAACCCTCAACTTAAATCTAGAAACCCTTGTATTAACTTTGCTCGAGGATCATGTCGGTATGGGGCGGGGTGCAGGTTTGTTCACGACCCCAATGGTAAACCTATGCCACGAATGGAACAAACTACAAATGAGGATACTATAATTCGGATTTTGAATAAGCTGGGTCTCACAAACAACTCCACCCAACAACCTGCTAATACTCGTACCCCTCAAATCCCTGTTGGACCCTCAGCCTACTTAACCCACAGCCCATCCTTTTCACCTTATTACCCCAACATAGTTATGAACCCAACTGGTCACGGTCCAGTTTCTCGACCTCCGGGCTTTGGCCCAATCCCCCAGCATACACCAGTCCACTACACCAATAGCTATCCCATGGGCTTTGTCCCCTTCCAGGCCCACCAACCTGCTGCTCCTATGCAGCCCATCACACCACCCGCCCACCAACAACCCTTATCTACTACACCAACAGAAACCGCACCAACCGCCCCCTTGGAACCGGTATTGTTCAACAGGTCACACCATCTGCTCCGGGACAAGCAACACAGTTACCACATGCTTTTACCGCGGGAACTCTTCATGACCCATCCACCGGGGCATGGAATATGGATACAGGTGCATCTCTTCATCTTAACTCTTCCACTAACAGTCTAAGTGATGTTTTCAATATGTGTATATATTCGTCCGTCTCGGTTGGTGACGGGCACTCCATTCCCGTCATCAATTCGGGACATAGCATTTTGCCAACCTCCAGCCGCCCCCTACACTTACATAATGTGCTCATTACTCCTAATATTGTCAAAAATTTAATTTCTGTTCGCCAATTTGTACGTGATAACAAATGTACTGTTGAATTCGATCCCTTTGGTTTTTCTGTTAAGGATTTCATGACGCGACGGGTGCTTCTCCGATGTGATAGCACTGGGGACCTTTATCCAGTTACAGCCCCGTCTCCTATTCCTCAGGCTCTCCTAGTCAGTCAACAAACGTGGCATCAGCGTCTTGGACACCCAGGAGGCGAAGTGCTACGTCGTCTAGTTTCTCATAATGTCATTTCGTGTAATAAAGAAAAGCCTCCCGTGCTTTGTCATGCATGTCAGCTTAGCAAGCATGTCAGACTTCCATTTACTAGTTCAAACACTATCGTTAATGCTTGTTTTGATATTATTCACTCGGATGTGTGGACTTCACCCATTCCGAGTATGTCAGGTTTCAAATATTATGTGTTGTTTTTGGATAATTATTCTCACTTTGTTTGGGTTTATCCATTAATTAACAAATCCGATGTATTGTCTAAATTTATAATATTCCGTAATTATGTTTGCACTCAATTTAAGAGTGAAATCCGGTCCCTTCAGTGTGATCATGGTGGTGAGTTTGACAACAATCACCTACATAAACTTTTTGCCGACAACGGCATTCAGTTTCGCTTCTCTTGCCCCAAAACATCACCACAAAACGGCAAGTCTGAACGGATGGTTCGCACCATCAATAATCGCATTCGGACTCTGCTCTTCCAGGCTAACCTACCACCGACATTCTGGGTTGAGGCCCTTAATATAGTCGTGCACTTACTCAATATCTTACCCTCCACTGCTATATCAAATGACACACCTTATACCCGCCTCTTTGGACGCAATCATGATTACAGCCTTTTGCTTACCTTTGGTTGCCTTTGTTACCCTCACCTAGACTCCCACCACAAACTTGAACCACGGGCCACACCCTCTATCTTTTTAGGCCATGCCTCTAATCACCGTGGCTATCGTTGCCTAGACTTAACCACCAACACAATTATACTTTCTCGCCATGTAACCTTTGATGAAACTGTTTTTCCCTATTGCACTATTCCAACTACATCTGCACCACAATACAACTTCTTGGATGATTCTCCTGATATAAATCCACCTTATTTTATCTCTCCCACTGTACCTCCACCCACTGCCGAAGAATTACCAACAACACCACATACACCCCCAACTCCACCCCCATCATCACCCGTTGCCGCCACTGAACCACCAACTCTTACACCTCTTATTCCTCCATCTCAAACTGTCATTCCTGACCCCACACATAACCCAAACCCTGTTGTGGAAAACTAGAAGGGGGGTTGAATAGTTTTACCAATTTAAAAACTTCCTTTTAAATATTTAGATCGACTTATGTCAATCTATTTGGTTGTTTATGTTGGACGTTGATAGATAGATATATAAACGTGTAAATGAAAGATAAAGAGTAAGAAGCACATCACCACGACACAAGTATTTATAGTGGTTCGGCTACAAGGACACCTTCCTTGCCCTACTCCACTCCCCGAGTCACCTACTCGAGAGTTCGTAAACACTACACCAACTCCTTATGGCGGAGAAGCCTTCACAACGTCGCTTAACCTTTTTCCGGTACAAAGCTAAATACCGAGTTCTTTTACACCAAGGCGAACCACACCTAACACAACGTCGCCTACCCTTTATACGGTGCTAGGCTAACCACCGAGTTCTTTCACACCTTAGGAGAACTAATCCTATCACAACGTCGCCTACCCTTTATTAGGTACTAGGCTAAGCACCTAGTTCCATTATGGAGGAACTACTACCCTTCACGACACAACACCTATTATCAAGGAGATCTACTCCTTGTTACAACACCATCAAGGATATCACCATCCTTGTGAATAAATAAACACTTATATGTATAACGATGCACCTCATCGATTATACGACCTAAGCATTCTTCCCAAATGCTACTTGATTTGATTCTTCGGCATCCTTCACTAATGCCTTTGACACAACGCTTGGCATCCTTCACTAATGCCTTAGTCTTGACACCTTAAGCATTCTTCACTAATGCTTTGACGCGGATGATTAGCATCTTTCACTAATGCTTTCATCTTGACACTTTTGGCGTTCTTCACTAATGCCTTCAACCCAACATCTATGGAGAAAGAAAGAACTATCAACAAGAGAACCTTCGTTGTCTTGATGATGACGAAGCATGGCAACTCATGGACTTGAGCTTGCACGTCTTCAAGATGTGGTGATCTTTCCTTTAAGAGGAATCTACAAGATCACACAAAAACAAAAGAGAAAAGCTACATAGATCTCTTGGATCTGAGGTTAGAGGGTTAGAATACTTGGGGAAAGTATGTGTGTAAAGGGATGAATAGAAAGGAAGAAATGGCTCTCTATTTATAGAGGAAATTCTCTACTGTTTCCCCGGATCCCACGGATCCTTTCCACTTGGGATCCGGCTAGCACAGAGCTAGGGATCCGTGGTCCGCTCCTCTTTGCCCATGGGTATTTTGGGTTATGGGTCATGGGTCATGGGTTATGGGTTGATCCATGGTTTTCAATCTAGATACAATGTACCTTAAGGATACATTGAACTTGTGTAAGTGGTATATATAAAACCATGGGTTATGGGTCAAAAACCATTTGCTAGTTTTTATCTATTTAGTATATACTTGCTTTTACCAATTTTAGTATATACTTGTTTTTACCCATTTTAGTGTACTTAATATAAGTATGTATTAACCCAATATGTAAACACTAGTTGTTGTACATATGTATCTAACTCATAGAGTTACTTAAACTTGTTAAGCCAATATGTAAACACTAGTTGTTGTACATGTGTATCTAAAATATAAAATCACTTAATCTTGTTATAGTGTTTTATGTGAAAACGTAAGTGTGTTATAAAACTATTAGTTCAAACCATTTACGTATTTTATTTGTTTCGTTAATATGATTTTACTTTTGTTATCGACAAAACATTAGAAGATCGTAAAATATAAATAAACGTTTTTACGGTTTATTTGTATTAACAATCTCCCCCTTTTTGTTGATGACAAAACATAAAATTATTTTAAGGAAAAGCTAAAATTCGTAAATGTTTGAATTTGTAGTTTTTACTTTCTTCTCCCCCTTTTTGTCGAAACAAAAAGTGTTTGAAGAAACTAACACAATTTTTATAAGAAAAATTATAAAAGATGTAACGAGAGCAAGTGACGGGAATGGTACTCGTCTTAACTCCCCCTTGACGAGTCCATCCCTTTTAAAAAAAGGGCGTCAAGAACATAATGTAAAAAAAAGCTACTTGTGTTTGCAATTAAGTTTGCAAATGGTTCGTCTAAGTGACGAAAACGTGCTCCCCCTCGAATATTGCAAAGTTGCAATGGGGTAACATGAAGTGTAATTCAAAAATGGATTGAGTTGCAAATGATTTTGCAATGTTGTTTGACACAAAGCTCCCCCTAGCTTTTATGGTGTCAATATTTTCATGTGTATTTTGAATAACTACAAAACAAAGGTTAGAAAAACAAGAGTATAGTGCATAATTTCCTGCAAAAGAAACTCAAGTTAGTAGAAATTTGTGCTTCTGTACCACGGATCCCACGGTTCCCTTCAAAGAGGGATCTGTCTAGTTAACAAGAAGGGATCCGGCTATCTGTTCCAGTTTCTTCAGCAGTGAAGAAATGTCAAGGAGTGCAACTTGAGGGAATGAGATAAAAGTACAATATAATAAGCACAACACACATAATAGTCATGGCATAAAAGTTTTCATTCAATAAAACAAAGAGATACACAACCAAATCTCTAAAAACTAAGAGAATGAACTAGCCAAATAGATGCTATTAATGCTAATAAGTTACTCCAAACTTAAGATTTGACTAAAAGCTTATTGAAGATCAAGGATGAGAAAGGTTTCATAAGCATTCTCAGTTTGAGCTTGAAGGTCATGTATTAATACATCTAATTCATGTTTCATTCTCTCAACATGTTCGCAATGGTCGCACTCATAGTCATGGTCTTGAAGTGGAGGTTCAAGTGAAGTGGGTTGAAGATCTTCAAATGACTTTTTGGTGGCTCTAAGTACTAGTGAGGTAGGTTGAGTTGTGGAGGGTTTAGTAGATTTAAGTGATGAAGTCCTAGTGGAAGCACTCTTCTTGTGAATAAGTTTGATTGGTTTTCTTAGTATGGGAGAGATCCTAGTTTTGGTGGATTTACCCAAAGGTGATTTGGTTGAGGAAACTTCATGCATGATTCTAGCAAGTTTCTTGGGTGGTTCTTGAGTGGATGAGTTAGCACTAGGAGCTTTAGTCATAGTGATGATGCTAGTAAGAACTCTTTTGATTATGAGATGTGATTTGAGAGTGGTACCTTAACTCTAAGGTTGTTTGGTTTATAAAGGATGATATGAATTAAATTCTTGGCCATTTGAAAGGTTAGGCATGCTTTTCGGGTTTTGATAAGTTCTATGAGGATAATCAATGAATGCTAAAGGTGGTTGGAGACCTAAAAGGTGATTTGAATTCAAACATGGAGCTGGTTTATGCTCTCTGTATTTACGGATCCCTTTCCCTAGGGATCCGCCTGGTAGAAGACCAGGGATCCGGTTGTCAGATAAGGATTATGCTGTTGTAAGATTGGTTTAATCATGGATAGACTCAATTTTTAAGTCTTAACCTGTTGGATATCTTAAATCCTTAATCCTAACAAGTAATTGTATTTATTCATGGTTTTGATCAAGAAAATTTGACTTAGGGTAGTCTAACTATATGTTTAAAGAATTCTTGACAATGTGTGTTATAGAGAGAAGAACTTTGTAATTGCATAAAAGACTTAATCCATTAATGTTCTTGGAAGTGTGATGATAGATATGCACAAGGCTGAAATTCAGAGTTTCACTGATCTAGGAACTCATTTAAGATGAGATGGAGTGTTTGGGTTAGCAATGTTAGACATATACTGTCACCCGGATCCCACGGTTCCCTCCTTGGAGGGATCCGTCTAGGCTATTCCTAGGGATCCGGCTCTCAGCAGTTATGACAGATTTGAAATGGGGTTTCTAGAAACTAAAGCCTATCTTGTTCTGGGTGTTTCAGCTCTCCTAAGTGTTTTAGGAAGAGAGGGTACTTGAATGATCATGAGTAATAAGTGTTTGTGCACATGATTGCTTTTTATGGAAGAAGGAAGGGACAAGAAGACTACCAATGGATGTCCAAGGATAACACTAAGAGTTATGAGGGTGACAAGTCATAATAAATGATCCTAGTGATCAGGTTTTAGCTTGAGGTGATATTAAGAAAAATTCTCAAAAATTTCAAGAATTGAAAAACTAATTTTTGTCTTACCTTGAGATATAGAAGACTAAAAGCAATTTCCTAAAGTTGTTTAGCTTGCTTTCCTAAGTGTTTTGAGAGATGAGAATTATTTTGTGAGTAGTTGAAGCGGAAGTATGGTGAGTTTTAGATGTGATGATAGAATCAGACTAAGATCGTAAGTAAGCCTTTAGTGAGTCTAAGCCTTTCTCATCCTTGACGTGGACTTAGTTGGGTTCTAAAATCATATGCCAAGCTAATGTGATGTTATCTAGAAAGCAGTTTTGATGTGCTGAATGCTGCATTGTTGATCGGATGTCACGGATCCCACGGTTCGTTCAAGGGAAGGATCCGGCTAGGCTAATCCTAGGGATCCGGCATCTGCAGATCAGAAACAACACAGAACCAAAAAAAAATGATGTGCAGATTTTGTACACTATTAAATCTATGAAACAAGCAATTAGAAACAAGCAAGTCATCATATAGCACCAGAAACAATATCCAAAATTCCATAAACCAACAATGCTAAAAAGAAATCATTCAAACATAAGAAAAAAATAAACACATTCCTATTGTCTCTTTCGTCAATTCTTCCTCTTTCTTTTTGACGGCTTAGTGAGATTGTAAGCAAGGTTTTGAATCATGCCTCTTATTTGTTTGTATTCCGCGGTCTCGTTTGGAATGGTTGGAAGTTGTTCGTGGTATTCAAGAATGTCCAATTTAATGTTGGATACGGGGTCGATGTCCTCCTTATCTTCTTCTTCTTCTTCTTCTTCGGCCGAGGAGTCCGAGAGGGCTTCGGGTTTCTCTCCATTGACCATGAACCGTTTAGATGGTTGTTTGGTAAGGGGTACCATGACGTGATCGGAAAGGTAATGGTCATCGTTGATAGGGGATGGTTGCAATGCACTAACGTACTTACAAAGTCGTGTTAGGAGCATACCATATGGGAGTACCATGTTGGAAGCTTTGAATACCCCAGCCATTCTCCTTACCATGTAATAGGCAAGATTAAATGGCCTTTGGTGGATAAGACAATAGATTATCTGCACAAGGCATGCGTTTGGATGATCTTTGTTTCCAACTAGGCTAATGATGTTTTCTCTAAGGATTTCTTCCCATTTTCTAAACATGGGATGCATTTCAAAAAGTTCCATTTTAAAGGGATTACGGTGAATTAGCTTTTTGTTACGATCGTAACGGGATTGGTCGGTCCTAATTTTAAAGATAGTATCGCGAATGGTTTCGGGATTGTCGAGAGGAGTGTTGTAAAGAGGCTTAGGATCAAGTGCAAGGTTTTGAGCGTTAATTGCCCAATCTTGAGAGTACATACAAATTCCTTCACAATGAATGCGAAGAATTTGAGCAAAAGTGTTGAGAGGAAGAGTAAAGTTTTGTGTGTTGATGATAAAGGCGATTGAGATGCTATTATCGGTGTTTCTAATGATCCTAAAGCTTTTGTAAAACTCAAAAATGAAAACCAGACAAATTTGTTCATCAATGTCAAGAAGACAATCAAAGTTGATTGTCGAGAAAACTTGACGAGTGTCGGTATCTTCAAGGAAACATTCCTTGACTACACGACCTTCGTGAATAAGTCGTTTTGTGAGGCTTTTGAAAATTTTACGGTTAGTTTTGGTCAGACCCCTTTTACGATAGTAGTGAGTAAGATAGTGGACGGTGTCATGATGATCTTGTTGAGTAGCTTTGGGCATGGTTGGTCCTAGAAATACAAATTTTCCAATTAGGTAAAATTAGTTGGAAATGGGTTTATGGTTTATGATTTGTATTAACAATGTTGTGAACACAATGTGATTTAGTTAAAAAGCCCCTTTTCATGATTAATTTGAAAAACCCTAATTAAATTAATTTGATTATAATTTAGGGAACCATAAACCCTAGAATGAAGATGATGAAAATTAGAACGAGTTAATGTAATTACTTACAATGGTGTTCTAGGAAGAAATACTTTGAGGTTATGAAAGCCAATGAGGATGGATGCAGTAGCTTGGTCGTTTTTGTGTTAAGAGAATAGAGGGAAAAAGATCAGTGGTGATTTTTGAAAGCGTATGGCTGAGTTCTGTTCCACGGTTCCCCCGGATCCTTTGTATTTGGGATCCGGCTAGTACAACTAGAGGGATCCGGCTACAATGAACATAAAGGAGGTTGTTTGACATTATATTTTTTTTGTAGTATGCTTATGGAATAGCTTACAAAAAAAATAGTTCGGAGGTTTTAGATGACGATTGTTTTTGAATGACGGCTTTTGATGAATCTCATATCGAGGATGTGATGACGGCGTTAAAAAAAATTATTCCCTATGACGAGAAAGGTGGAAGAGTGACGAAAGAGACTTCTAACGCTCTTAGTGTTATAATAATCAAAGTAGTACTTGTGAAAATAAGTAGAGCTCAAGTATCCTATCTAATGAAAAGTAACACATACCTTTATGCTTCTTGATTTGGTATAAGACCAAAAATACTTCATGAGCTTTTAAAGTAATCATTTGTACTTGATGTAATAAAGTTGTGATTACTTTAAGAATCCTTCCTTGAATGTTGACTTCATCTTTGAATGAAGATTTTGGGAAATTCTAGCATGAAAATTACTCGAGAACGGAATATTGTTAGAATCATCTATCAATGTCCAACAAAATGATTTAATAGAAAATATGATAAAAAAAAATTCTTCTTTGTAGTTTTCAAACATACACGGATCGTATCAAGTCTTTAAAGTACAATATACTTTAAGAAACTTGGTTACGAAGCTCTGGTACCAATTGTGGAAAACTAGAAGGGGGGGTTGAATAGTTTTACCAATTTAAAAACTTCCTTTTAAATATTTAGATCGACTTATGTCAATCTATTTGGTTGTTTATGTTGGACGTTGATAGATAGATGTATAAACGTGTAAATGAAAGATAAAGAGTAAGAAGCACATCACCACGACACAAGTATTTATAGTGGTTCGGCTACAAGGACACCTTCCTTGCCCTACTCCACTCCCCGAGTCACCTACTCGAGAGTTCGTAAACACTACACCAACTCCTTATGGCGGAGAAGCCTTCACAACGTCGCTTAACCTTTTTCCGGTACAAAGCTAAATACCGAGTTCTTTTACACCAAGGCGAACCACACCTAACACAACGTCGCCTACCCTTTATACGGTGCTAGGCTAACCACCGAGTTCTTTCACACCTTAGGAGAACTAATCCTATCACAACGTCGCCTACCCTTTATTAGGTACTAGGCTAAGCACCTAGTTCCATTATGGAGGAACTACTACCCTTCACGACACAACACCTATTATCAAGGAGATCTACTCCTTGTTACAACACCATCAAGGATATCACCATCCTTGTGAATAAATAAACACTTATATGTATAACGATGCACCTCATCGATTATACGACCTAAGCATTCTTCCCAAATGCTACTTGATTTGATTCTTCGGCATCCTTCACTAATGCCTTTGACACAACGCTTGGCATCCTTCACTAATGCCTTAGTCTTGACACCTTAAGCATTCTTCACTAATGCTTTGACGCGGATGATTAGCATCTTTCACTAATGCTTTCATCTTGACACTTTTGGCGTTCTTCACTAATGCCTTCAACCCAACATCTATGGAGAAAGAAAGAACTATCAACAAGAGAACCTTCGTTGTCTTGATGATGACAAAGCATGGCAACTCATGGACTTGAGCTTGCACGTCTTCAAGATGTGGTGATCTTTCCTTTAAGAGGAATCTACAAGATCACACAAAAACAAAAGAGAAAAGCTACATAGATCTCTTGGATCTGAGGTTAGAGGGTTAGAATACTTGGGGAAAGTATGTGTGTAAAGGGATGAATAGAAAGGAAGAAATGGCTCTCTATTTATAGAGGAAATTCTCTACTGTTTCCCCGGATCCCACGGATCCCTTCCACTTGGGATCCGGCTAGCACAAAGCTAGGGATTCGTGGTCCGCTCCTCTTTGCCCATGGGTATTTTGGGTTATGGGTTGATCCATGGTTTTCAATCTAGATACAATGTACCTTAAGGATACATTGAACTTGTGTAAGTGGTATATATAAAACCATGGGTTATGGGTCAAAAACCATTTGCTAGTTTTTATCTATTTAGTATATACTTGCTTTTACCCATTTTAGTATATACTTGTTTTTACCCATTTTAGTGTACTTAATATAAGTATGTATTAACCCAATATGTAAACACTAGTTGTTGTACATATGTATCTAACTCATAGAGTTACTTAAACTTGTTAAGCCAATATGTAAACACTAGTTGTTGTACATGTGTATCTAAAATATAAAATCACTTAATCTTGTTATAGTGTTTTATGTGAAAACGTAAGTGTGTTATAAAACTATTAGTTCAAACCATTTACGTATTTTATTTGTTTCGTTAATATGATTTTACTTTTGTTATCGACAAAACATTAGAAGATCGTAAAATATAAATAAACATTTTTACGGTTTATTTGTATTAACACCTGTGTCAACTCATCCCATGGTCACACGGTTTCGTGTCGGGACAAATCGTCCTGTTGTTCGACCCAACATGCTTGTGTCTTCCATTTCTCCTTTGCCAAAAACGTATCGTGACGCTTTTAATGACCCCAATTGGCAAAATGCTATGCGAGACGAATTTCATGCACTTATTAAAAACAAAACTTGGACTCTCGTGCGACGCCCTGCCGACGCTAACATTATTAGATGCATGTGGCTTTTTCGTCACAAATTTTTGGCTGATGGCACTCTTAGTCGCTACAAAGCACGTCTTGTGGCGAATGGTAGTAATCAGTTGAATGGTGTTGATGTGGATGAGACATTTAGCCAGGTAGTCAAACCAGTCACTATTCGGACAGTTTTGAGCTTAGCCGCTTCTCGACACTGGCCGATTCATCAGCTGGATGTCAAGAATGCTTTCCTGCATGGCGACTTATCTGAGACAGTATATATGCATCAGCCTCCGGGATTTAGAGATTCAGTTCACCCATATTATGTTTGTTTGTTACAGCGATCTTTGTACGGCCTTAAACAGGCACCTAGAGCTTGGTTTCATCGGTTTGCCTCTTACATCACTCGCATTGGATTTTCTCACAGTCGTTGTGACTCATCCCTATTTATTTATAGCCAGGGCACCGTTACTGCATATCTATTGTTATATGTTGATGACATTGTCCTCACTGCATCTTCTCAGACCTTATTATAGCGGATTATACAGTCATTACATCAGGAGTTTGCCATGACAGACCTGGGTCATCTTAACTATTTTCTGGGCATTTCAGTTACTCGAGATTCTTCTGGGTTATTCTTATCCCAGAAGAAATATGCTATGGAGGTTCTGGAATGGGCTCATATGCTTTCGTGTAATCCCTGTAGGACTCCTGTTGACACCGAATCTAAACTAGGGGATGATGGTGATCCGGTTTCTGATCCGACTTTATATCGATGCCTTGCGGGATCATTGCAGTATCTCACATTTACCAGACCAGACATTTCTTATGCAGTTCAGCAGGTTTGTCTTCACATGCATGATCCTAGGGAACCTCATTTCTCTACTCTTAAAAGGATTTTACGATATATTCGTGGTACTCTGGATCATGGACTACAGTTGTTTTCATCATCTACCACAGACTTGGTTGCCTATTCTGATGCTGACTGGGCTGGTTGCCCCACCACTCGGAGATCCACATCTGGCTATTGTGTTTTTCTCGGAAACAACCTACTATCTTGGTCCTCTAAGCGACAGCTGATAACGCTACACGCGTCGTTCGGGGTCAAGGAAACTTCCTTTTCTTCGAGCAAGTTTTATAACACCCTAGGCAGTGAACCTAATCGTTGTAGTGTAGTAATTAGGGTAAGCCACGGGTATTGATATCGTTCTCTAGGGGAATAGGAATGCTAGTAGGGAGTTACTACGCTAAGGTTAAGGTTGAGGAAGATTATTTTTTTATCTTTTTATATTTTATGAAAATGGAAAAGTACGAATCTCGGGTATTGGATTTGGGGGGTTGGTATTTCTACCGATTACTCTACTATTATCTAATTATCTAAACTAAGGTTGTGGGAGTCTATGTCTAATTAATGTGTGCTCGTATGATAGTTTAAAGATGTGTTTACTTAGTTTGTATTACTCCTTAATTATCTCCTATTGATGGTTGAGTGTCACGTCTTATTCCTAGTTGCGTTGTGTTTCTAAAGTTGTAGGGTATGCGTTTCTCCCTAACTCTTTGAAATTACCAAAGGGTCTTGTCTACAAATCCACGTAGAGATTATAGACTCCTACTCTAAGGCACTCTTCGGATGTTTTAGCCTACAATCACTCAGGTAATCATACTCTAAGGTTCACAAAGATGAATCAAGCATTAAGTACACAACGAATGACCTATCGCATTACTAGATCATTAGTCAACTAAGATAAGAAACAACCAATCAATATTCAATAATTAAGTTTCATACTTCCTAAGCAAACACACAAATAAATTAGCCGGACATGGAGAACATGCAAGCATACACACAAATAATCAAAGACATAATTGAATTAATGAAGCAAAGACTTATCTTGGTGTAAGATAGGGTTAAAAACCCTAAAATACTGTACAAGACACCTTAGGTTCGGTTTTAGGTTTTCACTCCAAAGACTCTCCACCAAATACTGAAAAATTCGGATTCTATATATAAGATTACAATTGCGACGGCGTCACCTTATGTTTAGTGACGCCGTCGTGTCGCCGCCATTAGGGTTTCGTCTTGGCCACGTTAACCTTGCGACGGCGTCACCTTATGTCCGTGACGCCGTCCTCTTCAGCTTCTGACGTCGTCTGGATCGCATCTAGGCCGTCTGAGTAGCGACGGCCTACTCTTTCACAACTAGACGCCGTCTCTTGAAAACACGAGTTTTGCGTTCTGACCCGTCACAATAATTCTCCGACGGCGTCGCAAATAGAACCTGACGCCGTCGCCTTCTACATTCAGCGACTGTGAGTGTCTGATTTCGACTTTGGCCATTTTCTTCATATATTCTCGCCTTTCTGTCCAAATAAGCGTCATTCCAGCATTTTGCCTTCACGAGACCTAAAAAGTGAAAAGGAACGATATTAAGCAATAACGGATACAAAAGTGGTCAAATAAGGACTTAAACGACCCCTCAAGCAAATGTGCTTTTAGCCAATTAATTTATAAGTTAGGGGTCATTCAGCATTAATTCAAAACGGTCCACAACACATATAAGCCCCGCAAAAGTCATAACAAGCACGGAAATTACATACTAGCACCTCACATGGGGTGTTTGGATACTCACATCTCTCTCAGGTGTATAAATGAAATATAACAATATAGGAAATGGAAGATAAACACTCATTAACCGGTCCTAGTACATAGATTACCATAGGCTTGAGAATAGATCAAACCTCCATCGCTTTGGCGTAAGCACCTAGGAAAGACTATCAAAGAGGTCTTTAAAGGGTTGTAACGTTAGGCTTACGGTAGGGAAATAAGGGTTTGGTGGGATAGGCTATATAGTGGTGGTAAGTCAAAAATCTTTATGTTAACTGCATATGAAGAATGGCGTTGCTAAGCCAAGACTCGACACTCTAAACTCTAGATAACTGAAATAAACAAACATAAATTAAAAGATAGATGTAGGATGGTAGCCCGTATGTTTTTTTTTTTTTTTTTTTTTTATCACTCTATTTTTTTTCTTTTCTCTTTTTCTATTTTTTTTTTTCGATTTTTTTTTTTTTTTTTTTTTTTTTTTTTTTTTTTTTTTCATACACTTTTACTCTACCATCCTCTACGATAACATCAAAATACTAGGGATTTACAGGGACATCCCTACACTTGAGTTTTTATTATTCTAACACTAATTTGACCCGATTTGAAAAGATCAAAACACTTGGGGTACATTATTACGTAAACAAAGGGAATTTGAATTTAACGTTCCCTTCCCGTCATTTCATAAACTTTAACTTTTCCCATGAATCCCAATCATCCCAAAACTGTATACAAAGGATATGACTCGACTTAGCAACTTATGCAAGCAACTAGATAATTGAACTAAGGGTTTAGGGTGATAACAAACATTTGCACTAAAAGTGAGTGCATAAGGGGTAGGCTAAGGCGATTTGGGTGTATATTTGGGGGTGGGGTGTAAACAATGCTCTTCATTGATATTCCGGAAAAACCAAAATATCACGAGAACCGCGAAAAGGATAGGCTCTGAGGGGTTAACTAGGGGTATCGTGTACTAAAGATGAGTACAACGCAAAGGGTGTGGGGGAATTACTCAACCGATATGGAAGAAGTAATTATATTACAGGTATCAAACAAGGGTTTATCCTAATGCCTCTTATCATTTAGTTATTCCTAACTACACAAGTGTAGCCTCACTTGCGATCTCGGAATGCATCACAAAACAAGTTCTAGAATCTAATATACTACCGGTTCACACTCTAAGCATTAAAGATGAATGCTTTAATTCCTACTAATCTAAGGGCGATCCTCACATTTTGGGTGGAATTTGGGTGGTAAGGGTTTTTGTGCTAGTCATGCAACTTCCTATCCGTGAGACGCTTTTGTTAAGACTAATGGCCCACTCCTATATGTCATAAAAAATTTTAAATTTGGTGCCAAAATTACCCTAACCGACATTTCTCATGGTTTATTACACAATCACAATTGGACAAAGCAAATAGTCAAGGATAAGCATAGTTTCAAAATTCCCGTTTTATTTTCCCTCCCTACACTTAAACTGAACATTGTCCCCAATGTTCCCCGAAAGTATCAAAGTTATGATAAAAGAAGGTAATTAAAAACGAAAGAAACTAATACTCCCCTGATTAGCTCGGTAGGATCCGTGTGTGAAGTAGTGGTTAAATTCTTTTCAAGAAGAATTTTTGCGTGAAAAGCTCCTTCCAATCTTATGTAACTTCTTCTTGACAAACTAAACCTGCACACTTGAAGAAAACAAACGAAACCTTCGCGTAAAATCGGCGGTAATAATATATATAAGACTCGATTTAAACTAGGATATAATGCTTGTGGAATGAATGTTTACAGAATTTCTAAGAAAATTAAGACCTGGAAAATTCCAAAAATTTATAAGTAGCTCAGAAAACGAGAAAAAGTAATCTGATGTTTTTACTCCTTCCTGACGCCGTCAGGTTGCAATCCTGACGCCGTCAGGTTATCCTGACAAAAACTGGTCTGCGATTTTCTGGAAAAATTTCTGGAAAATTTACATCTTTAGAATCTGGAAAAATTTATGCAAAACATTCATTATGACTCGATACAAGCATTTGACTCGAACAAACAAACATATATATCTTTTAATTAATTGTTATTCTCATGTTTACGTTTCTTTTGAAAACGTGTGTAATCCTCCCTACACTTATCCCTTATGTAAAATACCTTTATATGTAATTAAGACGAAGTTAAAAACAAAATAAAGCATTTTTACAAATTTAAACATGAGGATAAACAATTAATAAAAGATATATGACACTAACAAGCAAACAATTAAGCATGGGTTGCCTCCCACGAAGCGCTTTTCTTTATTTAAGAGTCTTGTAGCTAGACTCGTAGTCGTGCTCCTACGTTTTCTCACCATCGCCCTCTTCATGGTCTCTAATGGGGGATTCCATGTTGTAGAGGTGCCCTAAAATGCGCTTCTCTAAGAGTTCATCTTCTCCCCATTCGGTCCTGTATTCTGGTCCTAGGCTCAAACAATCCTTGTAGAATCCGAAAATCTTAGCCATAACATAATCAACACCTTTCTCCCTATCCTCATCATTCCTATAATAGACCGATAGTTTAAGTTCCTTTTCATCATTAGAGAGTGATGAAAATTTCTCAATCTTAAACGGCATTTGGTAAGCTATGTCATCGGTCTTATTCTTGAATCGCACTACTTCTAATGAGGGGTCATAGGTCATCCCGGTGCTTTCTATGATAGGTTTTCCTAGAATAACATGGGACAAACTAGGGTCTATGGCCGTGCTAATATCATCCACAACTATGAAGTCCGTAGGAAACGTGAAACTACCTACATAAACGGGCAATCCCTTAACTCTACCAAGAAAATTGCAACTAACATTAGGATCATTGGGATCTTGCCTAGTTGGAATAGGCTTCTTCAATATCCAATTGTAGTAGGTGCTAGTCATTATGTTGATTGGGGACTTGCGATCAATGTAAGCTTTTGCCACAAAAAGGTGTCCTATGACACATGGTATGTTAAGATTCCAAGGGTTCCCAAACTTAATTCGAGGACTTTTTCTAACATACATGTGACGGAGGTCACGCACTAAGTGAGGGTGGCGAGATAGTTCTTCGTCCGTAGGAAATTTGTTGAAATAGTCAATGTCTACTTCATCTATTTCCTCGGGTATTTCCTCATCCACTAGTGTATAGTCCTCTTCGTCATTTGTTTCATCAGGTTCAACTAAGGCGATGGTATTGACGAATTGGACATACTTTAGCTTGCTTGGATCCTTAATCTCTATGCCTGAAGGCTCGGGAGTTGAGATAGCACTAACCTTCTTATCACTATTAGCTATGGCTTTCAAAAGGTTGTCTATTTTCCTATCCATCTCGGCTTGTTGATTATTAAAGCGGTCCGAGAGCTTAGCTATTTGGGTTTCTTGGGATGTAACTAGGTTTTGCAACATCCCTTCGATGTTTTGTTGGTTAGGACCGTTAGGTGGGGGCCATGAGAAATCATTAGAAGTGAATTCTTTGGTTTGCCCCCAGTAGAAATCAGGCTTTCCTTTCCATGCCTCTCGGGTTTCATTGAAATTCCTAGGTCCGGGTGTTGTAGGGAATCTTCCTCCCACTCCATTAACACGTGAGGATGCGTAGTCAACTGAAGCATGTTCGGGGGATCGGGTACTAGTGCGCGTGTTATGAGGATCACAAAACGGCTCACATGAGGAAGAAGCTTTGTTCACATGGTGTGAAGACTTAGGATTTTCGTAGGAACTCATGAGGAATTTAACCTGATCTTCAAGTTCGATTATCCTACGGTCGGGAGGAGGCAAGGAGATTGCCTTGACGGTTTTGGGCAGCTCACGGGGGTCATCCCAACTTTCGTTGTCATAGAGGGCAAGGTCCTCTATTATTTCCCATGATTCTTCTGCGGTGAGATCACTAAGTTTTCCACCGGCCGCTTGGTCAATGGATCGCTTAGTGGGAAAGTTGACATGATCATAAAAGATTTGGACTTGGAGCCAAAGATCAATGCCGTGATGAGGGACTTTATGAAGTAAGTCCTTGAATCGGGTCCATGCTTCGTAGAGAGATTCACCTTGACGTTGTTGGAACATCAAGATGTCATTCCTAAGCTTAGTGGTTCTCCCCGGTGGGAAAAATTGAGCAAGGAAGCGAGAAGTAAGATCATCCCAACTTGAGATGGAGCCGGCGGGAAGTCGCTCAAGCCAATTACTAGCTTGGTCCCGTAGAGAGAATTGGAAGAGACGCAGGCGCGTGGTCTCCCGAGTAGTAGCATCAAGGTCGATGGAATCGACGATTTTGAGGAAATCCCTCAGATGCTGATTTGGATCTTCGGAACGAAGTCCATGGAATGCACATCCGTTTTGCACCAACCGGATGGTGTCGGATCGCAGGGCCGTAGTTTGGGCTTGGTCGGGAAGCTCAATGGTGTTCCTATAGCCTAAGTGGCTTGGTCTCGAGTATTCACCAAGAGTACGGGCTCTTGGCGGGTCATTTGGTGGTATGTTGATGAATGGTAGTGGGTTATCACCTTCCATGATGAAAAGTGATGGAATTACTAACAAAGGTTACGAAGAAGGGGGATAGACTAAGAGAAAACTAAAAATGAGAAAAAAGTTTACTTGATAGGAATCAAGCAAAGAAACCTAAACGAGGTGGACTACTAACTAGCTATTCTATTCCCCGGCAGCGGCGCCAAAAACTTGATAACGCTACACGCGTCGTTCGGGGTCAAGGAAACTTCCTTTTCTTCGAGCAAGTTTTATAACACCCTAGGCAGTGAACCTAATCGTTGTAGTGTAGTAATTAGGGTAAGCCACGGGTATTGATATCGTTCCTAGGGGAATAGGAATGCTAGTAGGGAGTTACTACGCTAAGGTTAAGGTTGAGGAAGATTATTTTTTTATCTTTTTATATTTTATGAAAATGGAAAAGTACGAATCTCGGGTATTGGATTTGGGGGGTTGGTATTTCTACCAATTACTCTACTATTATCTAATTATCTAAACTAAGGTTGTGGGAGTCTATGTCTAATTAATGTGTGCTCGTATGATAGTTTAAAGATGTGTTTACTTAGTTTGTATTACTCCTTAATTATCTCCTATTGATGGTTGAGTGTCACGTCTTATTCCTAGTTGCGTTGTGTTTCTAAAGTTGTAGGGTATGCGTTTCTCCCTAACTCTTTGAAATTACCAAAGGGTCTTGTCTACAAATCCACGTAGAGATTATAGACTCCTACTCTAAGGCACTCTTCGGATGTTTTAGCCTACAATCACTCAGGTAATCATACTCTAAGGTTCACAAAGATGAATCAAGCATTAAGTACACAACGAATGACCTATCGCATTACTAGATCATTAGTCAACTAAGATAAGAAACAACCAATCAATATTCAATAATTAAGTTTCATACTTCCTAAGCAAACACACAAATAAATTAGCCGGACATGGAGAACATGCAAGCATACACACAAATAATCAAAGACATAATTGAATTAATGAAGCAAAGACTTATCTTGGTGTAAGATAGGGTTAAAAACCCTAAAATACTGTACAAGACACCTTAGGTTCGGTTTTAGGTTTTCACTCCAAAGACTCTCCACCAAATACTGAAAAATTCGGATTCTATATATAAGATTACAATTGCGACGGCGTCACCTTATGTTTAGTGACGCCGTCGTGTCGCCGCCATTAGGGTTTCGTCTTGGCCACGTTAACCTTGCGACGGCGTCACCTTATGTCCGTGACGCCGTCCTCTTCAGCTTCTGACGTCGTCTGGATCGCATCTAGGCCGTCTGAGTAGCGACGGCCTACTCTTTCACAACTAGACGCCGTCTCTTGAAAACACGAGTTTTGCGTTCTGACCCGTCACAATAATTCTCCGACGGCGTCGCAAATAGAACCTGACGCCGTCGCCTTCTACATTCAGCGACTGTGAGTGTCTGATTTCGACTTTGGCCATTTTCTTCATATATTCGCGCCTTTCTGTCCAAATAAGCGTCATTCCAGCATTTTGCCTTCACGAGACCTAAAAAGTGAAAAGGAACGATATTAAGCAATAACGGATACAAAAGTGGTCAAATAAGGACTTAAACGACCCCTCAAAATGGTACCTTTTAAAACCTTATCAACAACCCACACTTTCTCGTTCCAGTACAGAGGTCGAGTACCGTGGTGTCACTAATGCGGTTGCCGAGACTTGTTGGTTATGGAATTTGCTTCGTGAACTGCACAATCCATTATCTTCTGCAACTCTTGTATACTGCGATAATGTTAGTGCAGTCTACTTATCTTGCAATCCAGTTCAGCATAAACGTACGAAGCACATTGAGATCGATATTCACTTTGTTCGTGACTTGGTTGCAACTGGTGAGGTTCGGGTTCTCCATGTCCCCTCTCGCTATCAGTATGCGGATATCTTCACCAAAGGCTTGCCTTCTGCTCTCTTTGAGGAATTTCGCTCCAGTCTCAGTGTCCGGTGTCCTCCTGCTTCGACTGCGGGGGAGTGTTAGCTGTAAATGTCTTGTACACATTTATTATGATTAGTAGAGGATTACTATGTATTTATTATGATTGGCTAAGGTTTAGGATGTCTAGTTGTGTTGCCTAAAATACCTCAACCATATCCCTATATGTATTCGTATTATTGTGTAAGATCAAATCAAGAAACACAATTGGTTATACCTCCAACATTCACAAGTTTGAATTGGTAACTCGTCATAGTCAACCACTTATCAATTCGGAAACTAAAGAAACGTTACCTGTAGTAAGTATGAAGCTATTTGCGAAGGAACACTTTAGAATCGATTGTGATGTTTTAAAATCTGAAGTGAACTTAGGTAGCATATAAAACGGTCAAGAAGTATCTTACATGCCGTAGCGGAGCCAGGTAACATGATCACGGGGGGCATCAAGTAATAAGAAAGTTTTTATTGTAGTGTGAAACAAGTCGGGTCGGGTCGGGTTGGATACTTGGTTTTGAATAAAGGCAACAAAAATGCTCCATCTTATCAAAATCATAACATTTTGAAATATTGAAGTATGATACCTCATTAAAAAAAAAATAATAAAAAAAAAAAAAAAAAAAAAAAGTAAAAGTTTACAGTTGACAAAAACTATAATGTTAACAAAAATCATGTACATGAATTTTCCCCAAAATCCTACTCCTTCCGTCTCATAATAATTGTCCACTTTGACATTTTTTAGTATTTTTTGTTCAACTTTGACCATTAATATTTTTATTTGTGTTATATAATACTTGATGAAAATTATACCAAATGAAAATACATTTAATACCCAATCTATTCAAATATTTTTCATCAAGTATTATATTACACAAATAAAAATAATTATGATCAAAGTTGAATAAAAAAGACTTAAAAAAGTCAAAGTGGACAATTATTATGAGACGGATGTAGTATTAAAATATGAATACTTCATAGTAATCATCCAAAACTCGTAAACTAGTCGACAAAAACAGAATATCGTTAACAACTCAAAACAAAAAGCATACTTATTCCTATAGGGGAAGGGTTCTTTTCAGAACAAAGAAAATGTCGAGAACTGCGAGAACCAGCATCAACCAATCAAATTTTTTTGGATATTTATTTTTGCTATATAATTCAAAAGGGTATAATAGTAAAACTACATTTTTATTTTTATTTTGAATTTTTTTTACAAAAAAACGTTTTTCTAGTTCCTAATTTTTAGGATTTTTTTTTTTTTTTTTTTTTTTTTTTTTTTTTTTTTTTGAAATCATTTCTTTTTTTTAGCATACATAATTTCATAAGGTAAAGTGCACATGTGTTTTTTCATATAATGTGAATTTACATATATTTTTAGCGTTTAATTACTCAATATAATGTGTTTTGGTCACAAATATTTACACAAGTGTATGAAATGGCAAACAAAAATATTTTACATTTATCGTATAAAATTCAAAACAAAGACATTATACACAAAATCTAAAATCATGTGACATACAATTCAAATACAAAATTCTAAAAGTAAAGAATATTTAAAAGTTTCGTTGTTGATGTATAACATCTACTAATCTTTATGTGCACTTGTATCCAATGCATGCACTTGTGTCTTTACTATTTACTTCTTTATCATAACTATCTTTTTGCTACATAGCACGTACAAACACATGTGCCCTCTTCACATCACACATCATACTCGTATCCTGTAATCACAACCAATTAATAAATGAATTATTTAATTATAACAACTAACAAAACATGTATTCACAATGCATTTCTGACTTGTGCACATGTGACCATATTCTTGACTTCTTTGATAAATAAGTACAACCTTAAAAAACAAAGCACAATTGCACCTTTAAATCAGAACTAAACACAACACATTTTTATATCATAACATATATGCACTTTCAATAATTTTAAACTCTAAAACTATAAAAACACATATGCACAGAAGGCATCAAGTTCACCAGAAACTGTAAAAACACATATGCACTCTTAATGACACATATGCACACGCCTTTATTGATTTTGTATGAGCTATAAAACATATATTCACAATCTTTACTTATATCAAAAGAAGTATAACACCATATAACATACTAGACGAGTACCCGCGCCTAGCGGCAGCGATGTCTAGTTTTCTGCAAAGTTCCGACGACCCATAAGTTTCTTTCAACAAACTGTATTTGTAGCATTAGAGAATCGTTTTCGAATAACTACAATTGTGATGTGTGGTTGCATAGCAGCATAAATATATAGTTTTTAAAAAAATTATGTGGAGTCGATCTAAGTGTGTGAGTATATTTTCTAATAAGATTGTTTTAAGTTATTAAGATTTTTAGTAATAATAGATTCAAACATTACAAAAAGCAACGGTATTATATAGTTGGCAATATTATATTGTAGTTTAGAGGTATAGCCAACATGTGTGACCGTTTTTTCTTGTTTTGTCAGTAATTTAGGCAGTGATAACTATTTTTTTTACATGTGTAGCGTTTATCATTTGGTGTGTGGCTTTTAAACTTGTAACTTTGCAAATTGGATATCACCATATAAGATTATTTTGTAATATCAATTTGTATAGATATTTATGCATTGTTCAAAGCTATTTGTTTGAGGTACAAATAATTATCGCTAAAGATAACAATACTATTTATTTTTTGTGATTTTAATAAACTTACATAACATTATTGATACACTGGACAAAGGGCTATACAATATATATTAACTTTTAAACGACGATTCATATATGCTAGTCCTTTAAATGGTGCAAGAGCAACATTTTTTAAAATAAATTACATGTGTCAAAGCAAAATAAATCAAAAACTACAATTACTTGGTCTCATATAACTACTTCATCATTTCTCATATAATTTTGTCAAATTTGAAACCCGATTTCACCCGGGTGGTTCAACTGGTTGAACCGTTCCGATAAAAAAACAGGTCGATTTAAACCGAGTCAAACCGATAGGTTGGGTCAAAAAAATGTCAAATTAAACCGGGTCAGCCCGCCGGGTTTGAAGCGTCCCGGGTCAACCCGGTATCGGTTTCAATTGATTGTTTTTAATTTGGTAGATGTGCTTTTAATTGGGTGTACAATGTGAATACATTATTGTACTTTTAAGTAATGAGGTGTTTTAATAAGAGTATTAATTATATTATTTATTTCTCTCTCCATTGACTATGTTTTCAACATTCAACTTTCAACATTTTTCACTTTTCCACTTTGACCATTTTTCCTTTTTATATAGTATAGATATGCACGCTTAGAAACAAAACCTCGTTACTAACAGAAAAAATTGTAGAGATACGTTATGATAATTGTTTGTTATTTGATTCACGTCATAACACAAAAAGGAAAAAAAAAAAAAAAAAAAAAAAAAAAAAAAACTTATCTGATATTTAACTCTTTCTTCCATTTGACGTCAAAGGTAAGGAAACCAAATATGACAATTCGTTTTCACATCATTATTCTTATTTGGCAAAGTAATAAGGGGGCAATTACATACATCCCCAATTAAACTTCATTAATTACATATTTCCCCAACTAAATTTTATAATTACATATATACCCAATCTTATGTATATAATTATCATATTTACCCATATTAACTATTTAATTATAAACATCTTAAAATTTAACCATCCTACCTTTTTTCTACAATCTCCAATGATATCAAAAGCTATCGAGCATTGACAAAAAAACAAATTCAATACGTGTTACTAACGCAAATAATATTGTGGCATCTTTTACAGCTACATATTCATCTTCAAATATTTAAGTATTCAACCACATGACTTTTATATTCTTATAATTTATAAGTCTCATGCAAATAAGGCCTAAAGCCATACAAAAACGCAAGTGTCACACAGATACTAGCAGATTGACAAGCTTACGGGTGAATCTTTTGGTTCATCATTATAAAGAGGAATGACGGTAGATTTAGAGGAGGAGCTTTGATATAGAGGTCTAACTAAAGAGGCCTAAAAGGAGACCTACTGCATAAATAACTTGTACAGTACTGTTACTGTACAAGTCATTTATGCATTAGGTCTCCTTTTAGGCCTCTTTATTTAGGTCTATTTATCATTTTCGAAGAGCTAACCAAATTGGAGAAAAATGAAAGGGTGTAATTGTCAAAATAAAGCATTATATTAAAATGGGTAAATATGTAATTTAAAATTTTAGTTGGAGAAATATGTAATTTGTGATGTTTAAATGGGGATGTATGTAATTCTCCCAAGTAATAAGAAATCACAAAATATTGATGTGTCACAACTTGGATTAAACATATATTACAACTATATATGAACACTTCATAGTACAGTAATTTAGATCTCCACATTTTTATATTAATTTAATCTATTACAACCAACATATCAACACAAAAGATTTGCTAAATAAATATTCATAAACACATTTGATGGGGCCTCATGTATTTGAAATCTACAACGTTATCTTTTTTTTTTTTTTTTTTTTTTACAGGTAACTTTCCAACTTAGGTTTTTACCACCCCTCAAATCAAGGGCCCTAACCACCACATCGACCAGACTATGTTGTCTTAACTGGGTCCACGCTGGCACAATGTATGGCTCTCGGTGTCGCGAGGAAACCGTACCGCCTCCACACAAGTTTCCTTGCTGGAGTAACGTCTGGATGAAAACCCCGACCTTGCTCAGATTCGAACCCCCAGCGGCTTAGTCTAAGGGGCTCAAATCCTCATTGCAAATATCAACAGAGCATGTGGACCACAAGTGAGGACTTCCCGGTAGGTCACCCACCCGGTACTACTCTCACTTATGGCTCGCTTAACAACCTAAGCTTTGACCACTAGGCCAATTGCCTGTTGATAAATGATATATATGCTATACACTTTAAAGAGTTAAATCACATTTTTTTTTTAATTATTGGTTACCAAGAACAATACTAGTAGCAGGTTAAGAGATTTAATAAGTGAAACAAACTTCTATATTTCAAAAGATACAGCATAAGGCATCTTGAGATGAAACTAAAGAAATTGTTGAAGACGAGATATGAACCTTTTCACGGCGTGGACGAGACCTGAGCATGGTATCGACAACTAGATCTGAACTAGCGGAGAATAGAACCAACAGTTGAACCGGCGGTCACTTGTGGCGGCATTGACTATGGTGTATTTGTGTTACTTCCTGGTTAGGTTCAATGATGGTTAATTTCAATGATGATGATGGAATTATTATTAAAAACAATGGTTGGTTTAGATCTGAGAGTGAGGATTGTGTGAGAGAAAAGGTATAGAATTTGACTTTCTTAAAATAATGCCTGAATAAAAGGAACGGTTTGAGTAAAAAAGATTAAAGAAAATTCCTATTTTACCCCTCCAGGCTTTAAAACATGGGAAAATTCTTTAAATGCCCCAGTTGCCCAACTTATTTACCCCAAATGCCTCACTTTTTTTTCACTTCTCAAAATGCCCCATGGGCAACTCTCCCATGGGCAACCCTCTTATAAATTTGACAAGTGTCCATATATTTCTTGGGCAACTGTGACCTACATTCTTGGGCAACCGACATATTTTTGTCTTTTAGTGAAAAAGTAAAGTCTTTTTTTATTATAAAAAATACATATATCTTGAGCAACTTGGTCCCACACATATGTACTTTTGGGCAACTTATACACTTTATATACAAAATACCTTTAAATAAAATACACTTTATAATTTTTTATACATATTTACATTTACAGTTAAAGTTTATACATTAAATTATTAAAAACACACACACACACACACAAACTTCTTAAACCCAGATCCATGAATCAAACTATTATCACCGATCAAAACCATCACCGATCTTCCTCCGATCACCACCACAACCCCCCACCACCTTCAAAACTCACGGCTACCCAGGTTCACCATTTTATTTTTTTTTTAAGTTTGAAAGAAATTAAACTGAAAGAATTTATTGAATATGTGTATTTAAATACTATGCTGCAGATTTTCTTGATGATTCCTGGATATGATTAAGGAATTGTGTGAAAGTGTTCATTCGTGGCTTTCAAGAATCTTGTTGGGTTGTGTTTGGTTTTTCAGATATTGAAAAGGGTATTTTTTGTATTGGTTGGAAGATATGGCTGAAGCTCCAAAAGCAGAAGATATTACTCATCTTCCAACTGATCAGCTTCAGGGTTTAGAGTATTGTATCGACTCAAATCCCTCATGGGGTATGTAAAGTTCTCAACTTTTTTAGAAATGTACTAGCCGTGGGTTGCCCAAACACAGGGGTGGTTAGAAATGTACTAGCCGTGGGTTGCCCACACACAGGGGTGGTTAGCAATGTACTAGCCGTGGGTTGCCCACACACAGGGGTGGTTAGCAATGTACTAGTCGTGGGTTGCCCACGGCTATCCGTGGTTAGAAATGTACTAGCAGTTGTTTCCGTTTTTTTTTTTTTTTTTTTAAACATATAGATTTGGTTTCCGGTTTTTATCCAAAATTTTGTAAATTACTAGAAGTACAGTAGTTCTTATTAATGTGATCATAGTAAGATGTGTTCATATGTTATGACCGTGTGGAATCAAATGCAACCTGCATATGCTGCTAACATGTGGAATGAAGCCTTGAATAAGCGGCTTGGTACTAAGGTCTGCTCTACTTTTTCTTGAATCTGACATGTTCTTTCAAGTGATAATTATAAATCTAGAGACGGAAAAATGGGCAGGTTGGGCAACGGGTCAAAATCGATTTGGATAAACAATGGTTCTTTTATGGGCAATGGGGCAAAATGGATTTGGATAACAATGGTTCTTTTAGTAGTGGTTGGGTCGAGTTTGATTGATCGCCAGGTGCCAATACTTTCCCCTATAAATTTATAAGTTTTTGTATGTAATCTGCGTATTAAATATAATTTCACAAATTACAAACTACAAGTATATCGTGGGCAAAATTTATCGTGGGCAAAATGGACCTACCAGGTCTGGTTTACATCTGATAATTTACCAAGTTTGTATTTTTTTTTTCTTTCCATTTTGTGCCTAAAACATAATGATGGTTGGTTCTTCGTTTAAACAGACGGGTTTGAAAGGTGAGGCCATGGATGTTATCTCAGCGAACAGTCTGTCATCAGTCGAATGGTTGCAGGGTTCTCTTATTGCCCAGAAACAGCAGCCACTTACATGGCACAAGGTAAATGCACGGATACTAGACGCATTTTCAATGCCATAAACCATCGCAAATAGGCTTTAAGTGGCTAATTTGTTGAAATGGTTTTCAGGCTACCTTCAATGCACCTGTGGGAGACGAGCCATTAGCTTTAGACATGAGCAGTATGGGGAAAGGTCAAGTATGGATCAACGGTCAAAGCATCGGAAGATATTGGACCGCTTATGCTACCGGTAATTGCCAAGGGTGCCATTATGCTGGTTCTTACCGCCCTCCAAAGTGTCAACTCGGCTGCGGTCAACCAACTCAACGATGGTACCATGTGCCACGAGCATGGCTAAAACCAACCGATAATTCATTGGTCCTAGTTGAAGAACTTGGTGGGGACCCCACTCGTATTTCTCTAGTGAAGCGATCAACTACAACCGTGTGTGCAGATATGTTTGAGTTTCACCCAAACATTAAGGACTGGCATATTGAAAGCTATGGTCAGACCCAAGAGCTACATAGACCCAAGTTTCACCTCCATTGTGGTCCAGGTCTAACCATTTCAGCTATTAAATTCGCGAGCTTTGGAACACCGTTGGGAACATGCGGCACTTTCCAACAAGGAACTTGCCATGCTCCTGCGTCTTACGATGTCATTCAAAAGGTACTACTTGTTTCACTCCATCCAATAAATACTTGTACCTCATGGGTTATTAGTTGTGCCTTGTTCATAAGTACTTTTCCCACATGACAAGTACTTGTGCAGTTGTGCTAGAGGCATTTCTGATTGTATCCAATGCATTATTAGTAGTATAATTGTGCCCATGAAGAAAAGACTAATGATTTGGAATTTGTGTTCTGCAGAGGTGCATAGGGAAAGAGGCATGTGCAGTGACCATTTCAAACAGCAACTTCGGTCAAGATCCGTGTCCAAACAAACTGAAACGGTTAACAGTTGAAGCCGTTTGTTCTCCAAGTTCAAGGGGTTGAGTGGAAAGAAACACGAAATGGAAATACTAATCAACAAATTTGTGATGTAGTTTAGTTTATTTATGGTAATTTATTTAAAATAGAAGGCATCGTAGGGTCTATATTAGTGAAAGATCTCAGGGGTTCAAAATTGCGAACCTCGTGATGGATCGATCCAAGTGCTGGTCTTCTGCCGTTTTTGACCGGAAAGGAGAACCAGCCGGCGTTAATTTACCTGAACTGGATATTTGGTGTGATTTATTTTGAGTTGTTTGTATGATTGTTAAGATGGGGCAAAATGAAACCCCGAAGTTAGGTTCAAGTTTAGGAATGGATCCTATACTGAACATATTTATGTTAATCGTGTGCAGCTTTAATGAAATGAAAATGTCAACCATCAACTATCTTTTTTCCCTTCTTTTACATGCCAAATACCTCGTATTGTTGCACTATTTTTCTTTTGACCGGATTTGATGGTTCATGCAGCCTTCAAAATGGTCTTAATCTTGATCGATACGGATTGCTAGTTTTTATCGTATTCTGTGGATGTATCTCTAGTGATTTGCAGACAAATCTAAACTATTCAACAACCTAACATCCTAACATACTCATTTACCTTTAATCCATGTGCATAGAAGATGTCCATAAGAAAAAAGATCAAAGTTTCTAATAATAGCTATGCCTGTGTTCCGAATTTCTGACTGACTTGATAGCTAAACCAAATTAACAAATCATCATGATAGTTTAAAAGTTCTTATAAGTGTCATTTTGGTGCATCTTGTATTGCCTAAATCTAATAAAAACATTGCAAAAAAATTAGGAATTTAAAGTAAGTTGATAAATTTAGATATGTAGGATTTTAGTACAGCTTATTCCTCTATATTTTGTATTGAATAACATAAAAAAGTAGCATCACAAGTACAGACGATGAAACTGCTTGCAGCTGCTATATCATAATTTATACCAATGTTTTAAAAACCGGGTTTTTAATCGACCCGGTCGAGTCACCGGGCACCGGTTCGACCGTCGGGTCAACCCGGTTTTTCATTTATTATTATTTTATTTTTTCCGACCGGGTCAACCGGTTCGACCATCGGGTCAACCCGGTTTTTATAAAAAAAAAATTGAAAAAAACCAAACCCGGCCGGGTTTCATGACCCGGGTCACTCAAAACCCGGCGGGTCTAACCGATTGACCCGGTTTTAGAAACCCGGGTTTTTTTGACCCGTTTTTTGGCCGGGTACCGGTCCGACCCGGGTTTGAAAACATTGATTTATACTTTTATAGCAAATAAACAGTTTTAAACGAAAGGTGATCAACTACAAGATCCATGAGCAAAATACGTAGTATTATAAATGTAGCATCACATCTGCACAAGGTACATACTTAAATCGCAAGGAAGCCTAATGGTGATCATTCCTTGCTATTAATCCACAAACAATTGGGAAAGCTACAAATTACAACACAAAAAGTAGACCTATAAACAGAATGATCATATCTTGTCATCTCGTTAACACAACAAATCAGATTCCTTAAGTTTCCATACCATGTAATCATTTTGAATCGATCTGATCGGTCTAATATACCACGGAACGTGTAATTAATAGGGTGAATAAGTGACAAACCTACTAGAGTTGTATGATGTTTTTGAAATAGTATGTACCGCAAAGATACCATCCAAAGAGAATGAACACGAGAAACGCCAAGAAAGTTAGAAAAGTTGCACCTCCAAAAGTAACACCCATGAAGAATGCGACAAAAAATGACAGATAAGATTGAACCATAGCTGGTGTGTTCACCCATTGTCCCTTGAGTAGAATCAAAGCTGCGACATTCACCACGTTCCACCCGCTGGCTTGGGACTCCAAACGGTTAAGATGGTTAGCCACAAACGAGTGACAGTTGCAAGTTAAGATGCTGTAAGTTTGCTGTTGGTATTCCTGTGTAGTCTTTTGCAAGGCATCGTCCCATGTGTACTGGTTTCTTCCTGATTCTACTAGCCTATATTCTTCTTCGGTTCTGAATGTGGCAGATGGATGCTTTGTAATAGACTGTTTTAAACGAGATTATGAACAGATTAATCAATGAAGAAATCTCAGAGTACTTAAAAGTAGCATAACTGCACACGGCAATAAGGGTATACCTTTTCCTTGGGTATCTGGATATAACGAGCCACAGAACCGAATGTAAAATTATCGACAGACACAAAGTTAGGTCCTGCAAAATCCACAATGACTCCATCCTCACGGCCGATCCCAACATGACCAACAAAAGGAAGAAGCCATGAAATAACCGGGAGGGGTGTCCATACGATGCAGCATGGAAAGCGAGCTTTTGCTGGATCAATCTGCATATTACTTGGAACGATTTGCTCAATCATCATTGGCTTAAGATCCGTGTCTAATTCCAACTGAAGTCTATGCTCATGACCTTGTGCATTAGTTCTTCCCAACCTTCACTATCACTCAAGTAATGTTTGAAGGCCCGGTCAAAAGCC
>BPTQ01000005.1:331914340-332012850 GCA_019973895.1 Chrysanthemum seticuspe
CTTATTAAAAAAAACAGTTTTGGGGCACGCACATGTACATAATATTGATCATTAACAGAAGAATTTAATGAGTAATACAAAATTTTATTAATAGAAGAATGTTTTTTTTTGGTTTGTTAAATTATTTTTATATTAATAATGACGAAGTAAAGATAATGAAAAATTTCTTACTTTCAAAATAGTAATTGCTCAATTAATTACAGAAGAAATTTCAAATTTTATAAATGATACCCATTATACCATTTAGACTAGTTTGTAGATATAAATCAAAATCATTACCTGTTAATTTAAACTTTTTAGAGTTTTTCTTTTACACTTGATATTCATTGAAAAAACTCAAAATGTTTGTTCACTAATTCGAGAATGATGTAATGGCGGTCTTTGTTACTGTGTGTCAATTTTCAATTTTATTTGATAAAATAGTGCATAAACTATTTCAGTCGATTCAATTTGATAAATATATAAACTAGTTGCTTGGTGTTATAAAACATGTTTTGCTAACAACAGCTGTAAAAACCGTAGTTTAGAGAGTTGTTTTACTATAGTAGTCGTGATAAAATAGTTTATTTTAACTTTTAACTGTGTGTCATTGTTTCTGGCGGTAATGTAGTAAGAGCTTAATCACTTGTTTGTAAAACTCAAAAAAGTTACTTATAGTTCACATTTTCTTTTTGAGATTTTTCAAATTTAATTGTCCATTACTAAAACTAAATATAGATGTTTGATCAGATTTACCATATTACCCATAGTAAATATTTTAAACTTTAAAGAAGACATTAATTAACTCGTTAATGATAAAACTTTCATTCTTTAAAAAGTAATAGAAATGAAGCAGTAATAATTATATTTTTATTAAATTGTTTGGTTTTTTTTTGTAAGAAGATAATTATTTTAAAACATAATGAGTAATTTAAGAAGACAATTACTAGTTATAATACATGTACACGCACGGGGTTTTGACAAAAAAAATTATTCTGTATTAACACTGAATATTGTGTGTTTAAAGGTAATTACATATAATTATATACTTATGCATGAGTTTTCCATTATACATTAATATCCATTAGAATTTGGTAAAATAAATTTTGTAAAAATTTCTCTTAGATAACTCAAGATTTAACTATATTTAGCTGACATATATGTTGATGTTGCTATTTAAATTTCACTATTTATATCATGTTGTACACAAGATGCGAGTTTAGTAGCACATAATTAGCGTCGATGAAGTTAAAATATATTCCTTACAGTTAAAAAAAAAATGTTTTCCTACATATCCTTATATAAATAAATAAGAATTACATGAGTTGTTGTTATAAGTACAATCACGTATATATTTTTTTCATATTACAGTAATTCGTACTTACAATTTGATAATTATATTTTCGTTTTTAAAAATTTAGCCGTATTTAGTATTAAAATTCGTGTCCACATAAGTCATACTTTTTAAATAAAATAAATGAGTCCTTATTGAATTTATATAGTAAAAGAAAAAAAAATATTTGATATTTATAATCCTATACATATTTATATGTTGTAATTTTAAAACAAAATATATATTGTATTTTTAACATATAAAGTATTGTATAAAGTATAAGGGGGGATTTGTTTAATTTCTAAAGTTATTATAAAACATGGAAACTTGTAATATTACACTTAACCCTATATAATATTTAAAAATTCAACCACTAAAGTTTTATTAATTATTTCCTCTTTTTTTAGGTTTTTGTTTTCATAAATTTGACACCTATGTTTTTATGTGTTTTCCTTCTCAGCTAAATTTCTCCACCAAATTTATTAAAGGTTGACCAAAATCAATTTAATTTTGACTTTTATTAACCAATCACATCTCACGATTTTGCTTACGTGGCAAAATTGAGCTCTTCTATTGGCCCAATTTCTTTTCTAAATTGATAAAATCACTACGAAATAATGTAATTCTTTTATTATATAAAAGATTTTAAAACAGAATGAGTAATTTAAGCTGTTAATAGTGATAAAAATAAGAGCACAAGGTATGGTAGCCATTTAACATTATTCGCCGTGCCATTCGTGAGCTACCATACCGGCCAACATGCCAAAGTTGAGCCAAATGAATTTGAGTTAGTGAAATGGCTCAAGCAATTGGTTTCTTTTGTGTTTTTTCTTATTTTTTATTTTGTGTGTTGTGAGTGAGTGAGTATTTTTAGTGGGGTATTTTGTGGGACCTAATAACATGTTAGTGGTGTGTTATGAGGAAGGGGTGTTTTAGTTATTGAGGTGTTATTGGATGGAGATGAGGTGACGCTGATGTGTCATACCAATAACGTGTTATCGGATAACACCATACCTAGTGCTCTAATAGATGTTGATATTTGGTTAACATTAATGCTACGTTACTAATTACTATACGAAACGTTTATTTTGGTTTTGTTTCATCCCAAAAAAGAGTGGCCCAATATATGTCTGCTACTCGATTTGGAGGTCCAAAAACATTTTGCTTTCATTTAGTAGATGTTTTTACGATTGCCACAAGTGCAAATAAAACCACCATGATGATTTTGAGTGCAAAAAAACAGACGTAAGATGCACGGGTGGAGCCAGAATTTTATTGTCGAGGGGGCAAAATATGATAATTTTTAGAAACTACATTAAAAATTGGTCCGTAGAGGGGGCAAATTACAAAAAAGCCGAAAATTTTCGAAAATTTACACTACAATTTTTTTCGCCGGTTGGTCACATGACCCCCGGACCCCCCTTTGTCTCCGCCACTAGTAACATGATTTAGTTGTTGTTCAAGAATTGTGACGTGTAACCATAGACGAAACTTGAACTCTTTTATTGAGAGGGCCCAAACATAAATCTTTATATATACTAGGCAGGATAGCCCGTGCGATGCACACGGGCTTTATAAAAGTTGTTATAGTGTAATTTTTTGTAGTTTTTTTTTTGCGTCATTTTATATTTAAGTTGTGATTAAAATACTTTATTTAGTTAAGTTGTGAGAGTGTAGTATTTGCCTTTTATTTTCGTTGTTTTATATTTAAGTTGTTATGGTATCTCACATTTTCTAAACTTTATATTTTTTTAAAATGGATGTATATAAGTTTTTATGGTTTAATATTCGGGATGTATTTTTGTGATTGTATTTATAAGTTTTAAAATATAAGTGTAAGTTGTAAGCATTTTTTTTAAAGTTTAGGCCGTTAATGGCATGCATTGTAAGGTTACCAAGTTGATGCCTTATGGATTAATAAAGTGAATAAGCCCAAACTAATACTCATAAGCTGGAAAAAAAAAGAGTCCAATTCAATCAACTAAAACAATGTTGGCTCGGGCATTTCATCGAACACATAATATGCAACAATAAAAAGTGCATATTTCACATACACCTTCTAATATCAATACCCTCTGCACATTCTACACATAAAAATCATTACTACACATACAAATTCGAACAAAAAAAACTCATAGAAAACCTTGTAAGCGTGTTAAGAACAACAACAATACCACGATTTGGATGATCATTGTATTGTTAAAGTAAGATTTGGGTTTGAATCTGATAAAATTTATTCGTGTTTGTGGAAATGTTTTAATTTGTTTATAGTTAGTTAGTTTATGATGTTTGTTGATTTAGAGATGTTATTGTGCATTTATCAGTCAAAAGAGGAACACTTTTATAATAGTGTTTAGGATGATGATGATGTTGTATTTACAGTCAAAAGATGAACACTTTTATTGTGATTCAATCTAATCAGTAATTATATTTGTTGCAGGTTAAAGAATATTGTGGTATAGTTGATTTATTGGTGAAGACATTATGCGGATTATACGGGTGAGTATTAAAATCCTGTTTTGAGTTCTTTGTTAATGGAAGTTGATTTGTTGAATCTCCTGTACGTATACTTTTGAACAGCTCCATCTTTAAGTGTCATGTTTCCCAGAACCTGCAACATTTGAATGCTCATATAGTTTGTAATGAGTTTAGTAACAGTAGTTTAAAGTCAAATGTAAGTGCAATTTTGCCTTCATTATTTGAGAAGATATATACTACAACTTATTAATTTAGATTAGTGAAGGTTTCCTTAAAAACAATATTTCTTGTTCGCTCTTTGAATTCACTGTCTTCATCTTCCGTCATTAGTATTTTCAATCCGTCGGGGCTTGTGACTCTAGAAAGTGCGACATATAGTTGCCCATGGCTGAACACAGGGTTGGGTAAGTAGACTCCGACATACTTAAGTGACTGGCCTTGGCTCTTGTTTATGGTCATCGCATAGCAAGGTTTCACAGGGAACTGTCTACGTTTCATTATGAATGGCCATTTTGACTGCGTGGATGTCATCGTGATCCTAGGTATAAGAACAGTATCTCCTATATGTGACCCAGTTAGGATTTTAGCTCGAATAACAAACTGGCCAAGATCAGTAATGATTAACCTGGTTCCATTGCATAAACCTTGGCCTGGGTTAACATTTCGCAAAAGCATTATCGGTAGCTCCTTTTTTAAGCATAGAGAATGTGGTGGCATTCCTTGGAAATTTAAGGAATTCAAGAACTCAATGGGATATAGGTGGTCTTGATCTAGTGTATCAGTTGAGGCCTTACATACTTCATCTGCACTATTGTACGTTACAGAAACGCCTGCTAACTTTTTGAACATATGTTCATTTATTGCATCAGCGTCTTCATTTTTTGGAGTCAGTATGGCCCTTTCTTTTAGATACGCATCTTCATTCTGTCTTGTTATAAAATCAGGGAATGTTTCTGTGACAATTTGCTCAATTGGAGAATCCCCTGATTTTATAAGGAAATTATGCGGAATATGAATCCAGGTCGGCTCATCCTCTCCTTCTTTAATTTTGGCTTCCAAATTCCCATCGCCCACATCCAATACCCATTTATTGAATTCTTGTTTTCGAGTGTCAATGCTACCGTTTTCTGTATACTCATTTACCCGCATACTGCGTGTAAGGGTAAAAACATTGCAAGCTTTCCATAGCTCTGATCGGTTTATGCAGGCTTGGATAACTTCTGATCTTTTAGCTTTTGGGATTACTGGTAGAATTTGTCGGAAGTCACCACCCAATAACACTGTCATTCCTCCAAAGATGCGTTCTCGGTTTTCCGGATTCTCATACCCCAATATATCCCTCAATGTCTTGTCCAAGGCTTCAAACGCGTATCGCTGAGTCATGGGCGCTTCATCCCATATTATCAACCTGGCCTGTTTCATTAATTCTGCTAGGTGTGTGTTTTGTTTGATACCACATGTACTATTGTCCATTAACTCCAATGGAATCACAAATCTGCTATGAGCTGTCCTCCCTCCCGGTAGTAGTAAAGAAGCAATTCCTGTTTGAATTATAAAGGTTGAACAATTTAGGAGGTGTTTAAGAAGTTTAATATTGCTGTAATGAATAAACACATATTATATGATGTACCTGAAGATGCAACTGCAAGAACTATCATTCTTTCTGATCTTAGTTTTGAAATTATGGTCTTGTATAAAAATGTCTTTCCACTCCCTCCGGGCCCATAAACAAAGTAAAACCCTCCTTTTTGGCTGTATACAGACTCGATAACTCTTTGGTAGATCAGATGTTGGTCGTTGTTTAGCATCGAATTAAGCTGTTCATGTTCAACCTTGCTTGTTTTCGTATCAAAGTCCAACGCTTCTCTAATCAAACGATTGTCCATGTTTGTTAGTAGCTTTGGGTTTGGTCTTGGGAGTTCTGCAAATTCAGCTGAAGATCTTCCAAATCTGTGTAACAGTTCCTCTATCTCCACCAAACAATAGTTTTGAATCTGTTCGTTTGTAAGCTCTAAATCTGGGTACCTGAAGTGTTTTCTTTGTTTGTGTAGAATATCTTCTGATAAAGCTTCCCAGTTTTCTTCCCATAATTGTCGTGGCCTACTTACTTCACAAAACAACAATATTGTAACAAATAAGTCCCTCAATTGAGGTGCTAATGCCCAAAATCTTGCTTCTGATATAGCGTTGGTCCATTCCTTGTCATCATTGAGCAAGCCATATGCAAAACAGACTTCCTTAAATGTCCGATATGTTATCTTGTTAACCGTCATCAGGTGTTGAAAGGATTCAGGACCTTTGGCTATAGTCAGTGTCAATCTGAGATAGTAACGTTCCCCTGATGCAGGGTTGGAATAAACCATCCGGCCTATGGATTTTTTTTGTTTTCTAAGTTTCCAAATCCTTTCTTTTTCATGCCATACATACTTTTGCGGAATTTGAGCATAAGTTAAACCCCGAGCTTCTGGTTCACGTTTGTTTAGCTCAAACCACTCTGTAAACATAGTTATGTTGATGCCTTCCTTTCGAAGCAATGCTGGTAAGCTTTCAGAATCACGCAGCGTTATTGCATTTTGGTTGGGCAGGTGGTAATTTAACTTCATGACTGATGGGTAGGCGTAATTGATGTCGAAAGAAAAAAGTCGCCATACTGCTTCACATGGGGCTAAGTAGCGACAATTCAAGAAGTTCTTGATTTCATCAACTTCAAAAACCTTTGTAGGAACTGATGCATCACATTTTGTAATGTTTTCTTCGATGACAATGGTAGCTCGATCAGGCCCTTTGTTTAAGTATTTAAATAAGTACTTAATTTCCCTTGATCTATTGCACCATTCTACATTTATGTGTGCCTGGTACTTAAGCAGAAGATATCGATTATAAGGAACGACATATCTGTTATTGAAAGTGAACTTACCCTTTACAAAATTGACTTTATTATCTCTCCTGCGGTAAACAGGGTAGCCATCCCCATCAATTGTTGTTTCTGGATAAAATGATTTAGGGAAATGTTTTGAACATTTTCCTTCTATGGTGCATGGGGCGTACTTTGCATCCTTCCCGCATGGTCCATGCAACATGTATTCAGTAACAACTTTGTATCCATCCGGATCATTTGTTGGGCATGGAATCTCTGCTGAAATTAGATCATCTATTTCAGCGCCTGTCTTACACTTGGCGTATTCCTCGAGCCACAGTAAAATATGTGCATGAGGCAAGCCACGTTTTTGGAATTCAATAACATAGACAACTGAAACGAAATATTTGAAATTTATTAGATACAAATCAGAATGGTTTAATGGAAAAGTCTTATTGACTCTTAGATATGGGTTGTATTACCTGCACAACTATCGCCAAAAATTTGTTTTTTTGTAAGATCATCCAACAACTCAGTTAACTTTATTTTAAATAGCCGGATGCCAACTTCCGGGCGATCGTGTGCTTTCTGGCCAGGTATATCAGCAAGCATGTCTCCAATTTCCGGCCATTTGGGATTGGAAGTGAACGTGATGAACAGATCTGGATTTCCATATTTTCTACATAGAGCCATGGCATCTTGGTAATTCTGCATCATATACCTTGGGCTTCCTACAAAGCTTGAGGGCAAAACTATTCTTTTTCCAATTGCGGCCGCGTCAGTATCTCCTCTTGTAACAGCATCAAACACATTATGGTAAAGATCCACACGTAGGTTGTCTTGATTCTTTCTCGTCCATTTAAGCCGTTGTTTTTCAATAGCTGTGTATGCATCGACAAAAAATTGTTGGAATAGCCGGCCTCCTCTCAGCAAAGTAGTACCCTGGTTTTTTCTTTGCTGAATTATGTACGCGTAATACTCCTTCATTGTAATGAATCCACGTATAGTTTGTCGTCCACCTGTATTGTTATGAAAAGGTATGCTATCATGGAATCCATCTTCTCCATATGGAAATAGTAAAGGATATTGGAGTGCCATGTAAGATGGATGCAATTCTGATATCCTTTGCTTGCCCGTGTCTTTATAGTTGACAATGATATCTCGTGAAGGGATGCCCTAACCAAAATCATTTGTAATTAGCGCAGCTATTTCAGATACAGTTGGTGTATTGTACTGTCGTGCACTTCTTCTATTACTAATAAGCCGCAGCTGTAAGTTTGGAGTATCATGTGAAGCACACCAATCTCTTGCCATGCGAAATGCCTTTGTAACTGCACTTGTCTCATTTAGCATTGAAATGAGGCTCCTGACTATTGTTTCATCAACCTGGTTTTCTGTTTCTTTATCAATAAAAGCAGACATGCGATTCTTAGGTTCATTCTGTGTGTCAAAAAAGTAAAGCTGGGCAAACTTTGGTTGTTCTCCTTGCGCTGGAAGCAGGGACCCAATAAGATGATAGTTTTGACCATTTATTCTAAATGTATATGGCCCGCGTCCTTTATTGATTGAGTTATCTATTTTTGCTCCAAAAGATGTAAAGCAAAACATACTATTGTATATTCTAATTTGATCTCTAAATTTTGTTGCAGAAGAATCACTATAATCAAGAAGCTTGTTTAACAGCGTTGGTGCTTCATTGAATTTGGAGAGCAGAACTTTACCACTTTGACAACAAAGGGAGAATGTTGGATTTAAAGGCTTGTAAGCCTTGGTAGTTCTTTCTTCATACCACATAGTTGCTGCACAATTAGAACATGTATACGATGGTGGGCCAATATTATGGTAAGAAACAGCAACCCCTTGTATAAATAAGAGTAAAAATGATAAGTGAGGTGCTTATTTACTTTTTAATTAGTGTAGTTTCAATTATATTGAGTAAAATTCGTGGAAAAGATACCTCTAGATGTGAACCCTATGCTTTTATTGTTTTTTTTAGGCACTCGTCGCTTGACTTGTTCTAATATAATATCTCCGTTTTGCCACTGGTAATTGGATGTAGAACCTGAAAATTTATGTTTTACATTTAGCAGAATTGTCAAATAATTATACGACACATGATCTGGAAATTTACCTTTAGATCTTTTGGCAGTTTTTTTAGGCATGTTGGAAACTGAAACCCCTGTTTTTTTTTAGTATTTTCCCTGTTGTTTCCTTGAATTGTTGCTGTTTCTGGACAAATTTTTAAAAAGTTTAGCACAGGTGAATTGATGATTTTTGTATAAAAATATATATGTGTTTCAGTTTACCTGATTCCTGCGTTGTTAATTCTGTTATTTTGAGACCACAGTAACTCTCGAGTTTTCCATCTGATCTGATTTTTGTATGTGAATGAATCGTTATAGAGTTGTGTATTATGTCTGAGAGTGATGGAATCTCTGTTTGCTTCATGAATGAATTTGGGACTGAAATAAAGCGATAATCCTAATTACATGAACAATTTAAATATATAGTTTCATTTAAATTGATGCTTGTTGGTGTTGTACATGTAATTAATGAACATATCAATATATAGAGAGATATAGAATTAAGAAGATCAATAGGCTGCCTTTTGGGATTTTGTGATGTAAATGTTATAATGTAGAATTAAGAAGATCAATAGGTTGCCTTTTGGGATTTTGTGATGTAAATGTTATATTTATTGATTGTTAATATGAAAGATGTTTTAGATTTTGGAAGATGTTAGTAGGCTTTTGGTATTTTGTGATGTAAATGTTACATTTATTAATTGTTAATATGAAAGATGTCAGTTCTTGTAAAGTATTATTGTTATGCTGAAAGTTTGTTTTACTTAGGAACATGATTGTTAGTTTGTTGGATGAAGTGATATTTGGAATATTCTAGGAGGTATTTTAACTTTTTGTAAAGTAGTATTGATATGACAGGTAGATTTATTTAGATTCGTGATTGTTAGTTTTTTGGACGAAGTAGGTTATTGTTCTTTTTTTTACATGATTACGGATTTCTATTCATTCAGTAGATTTTTCCTAGACTTTTCAATATAATACACTCATAAGTGTTGCCATTTAATTTTGCAATTGTATATAGATACTAAGATAGAAATATGGTATTATTCAATTTGTGATCATTACACAATCACTAACAACCTTCCATTGATTAATATCTAAAATTGTAATACTGAACATTCATAATTTAGTTTATAATAATTTGTTAAAATTCTAAAACTTGCATATCAATTTCCTCCTAATCTTGGGTTTCATTGTCACCATCATAATCACCATCCATCTCTTTAGAGTCTGAAATATTGCTTGGATATATAACCTGCAATGGAGTAGCTTCAATTGTTGTTGTTGGGGCGAAGTTCATGTTTTTAATCTTTTTGTATCTAGCTTTGAAGTTTCTCCGTCTCAACTTTTTAGTGGTCGGAGAAAGTTTGTAATTAGGATTTTCTTGTACTCGCCTCCTTTCTTCTTTCAACCTTGTTATGATTACTTTCGTGTAATCATCAACTATTGCACCTCCATTTTCTTCCTATAATGCAAGTGAATTTTGTCAATAACATAAAACATAAACATAAAATGTTAGGTTCACTTGAATTCTGACCTGGAGAGTGCTAATTAATAAATCTAAGCTTCTTAGCTTACGATATGGCCAACGCTTAAAACCCTTATCTCTACAGAACTGTTTTAAAACAGTTAAACCAACATTTAGTTGTTTGCAAGCTTCAGCTATTGGTAGATGAAAATACTGAGCAATCACTGTGTTGCTCAGTTCCGTGATATTACTTCTGTTGTGTCTGGCTAGGTCCGTGATATTAGATTCAATTGTTGTTGTTGAGCCCAAGTTCATGTTTTTACTTTTGTTGTGTCTGGCTTTGAAGTTTCTCTGTCTCAACTGTTTTGTGATTGGAGAAAGGTTGTAATCAGGATTCTCTTTTACTCTCCTCCTTTCTTCTTTCAACCTTGTTATGATTACTTTTGTGTAATCATCAACTGTTGCACCTCCATTTTCAGCCTATAATGCAAGTGAATTTTGTCAATAACATTGGATGTTATAAGATCACTTATTTATAAATGAATTTACACTTTCTTCTTGTGAAATGATATCATTGCATTATACATAACATTGATAAAAGATAAACATAAAATGTTAGCTTCACTTGAATTCTGACCTGGAGAGTGCTAATTAATAAATCTAAGCTGCTCAGCTTACGATATGGCCAACGCTGAAAACCCATATCTCTACAGAATTGTTTTAAAACAGTTAAACCAACATTTAGTTCTTTGGAAGCCTCAGCTATTGGTAGATGAAAATACTGAGCAATCACCGTTTTGCTCAATTCCATGATATTTGAATGTGGATATTGGATGTGTTTGTGGATAAAGAACTGAAAGTGTATTCATAGAGTTTAGAATGTGTCATTTTAAAGCCATATTAAGCTATTCATATTTCCTGGAGTTACAAAAAATTCTTATAACTTCCATTTACCCATAAAGTATATTTATGAGATATTAATTATTTTTTTTGGCTATTGACATGCTTATGCTTTTTGTATTGATGTTTAAATCTGTAGCATTACATACATATATTTATACCATTATATGTAGGCAAATAAACATATAAGAGTCCACTGGAAGTAAGTAATTATTAATATAGTAATTTGTAAGTTGGTCATTTGTTAGAACAGTAAGCACATATTTGTATAACTATAAAAGATTGGAATTTAGAACAAACAACTAATAAGAAAAGATATTATTCATTAAATAAAACACAAACTGAAAGATAAGTTATTTGACGAATAAGGCATAAACTCACAGATATGTAACAATATCTGTGATTCATCTTATTATTATTTTTTTAACAATCTATTTGTTGAGTTCTTCAATCTTCTTGTTCTTTATCATGCTTCATTACAGGGATGATCTCTGCATTACATATTTTGATTGGAAATTGTGTGCATTTCATTTTGAATGGCCATCTATTCATGGTTAATGTGAATGTAATTCTTGGTATTACAACCATGTCTCCTAAATTTGATCCAGTGATGATTTCTGCCTCAATAATAAATCGTCCAAACCGCTTGATAATTAGGTGGGTTCCAATGCACAAACCTTTACTTGGATCCACATTTCTAATGAGCACAACTCGTAGGTTTTTTTTTAGCCTCAGCATGTGAGGAGGCATAAGTTGATTACCTGTAAGATGTGACATAGTGATGGGGTGTACTGTTTGGAGGATATGAGTTTGTTATTTATATAATGGTATAGAATGATTAAAAAACTGAAGTATTTATTTTTGAGAAAATGAAAAGCACATGCTGTTATAACAGTAATTTATTAGTGTTTAGTTATCCTTGTGACTGTTGATAGTACTTATTTATAACTGTTAAAATCTTGGACAGTTGATAGTACTAATTTATAAGTGTTAAAAAGTTGGAAACATTACTGGCATCAAATTTGTCAATTTAAAATAGAAGTTTAATATGAAGTTTAATCAAGTAGTTTAAATTATTGATATTCAGTTATGCAGTTAGGTTACTGGCGTTACTCCATAAGTTATTAATGTAGTATAAATAAGTGTTGGTATGTAGATTTTATTATGTAACAAAAGTGTTAAAGTCTTGGACTGTTGATAGTACTAATTTATAAGTGTAAAAAACTTGGAAAGATTTGCTGCCATCAAATTTGTCAATTTGAAATAGAAGTTTAATATGAAGTTTAATTAAGTAGTTTAAATTATTCATATTGAGTGCTAGTATAAATAAGTGCTGGTATGTAGTTTTTATTATGTAACAAATCAAGTAATAATAAATTATTGTGTTATTCAGTCATGCTTATGACTATTGATAGTATCAATTAATAAGTTTTAGAATATTCGATAATGACGGATCTGTTATAAAATTTGTAAATTTAAGATAGAAGTTTAATATGAAGTTTAGCCAAGTTGTGTAAATCATTTGTAGAAATTGAATAATGTTATTCTACATTTGTTGAGTCTGAACATGGGAACAAAGACAATTCATTGGAAATATGAAAATTGATTCTGAACATGGGAACAAAGACAATTCATTGGAAATATGAAAATTGATAAGTAACGATAACTATTTTCTTAAGGTACCAAACTATTGTCTTAAGGTACGAAACTTCATGATCCTATTAACTATTAGGATCAACTTTATTACATTTTTCCTAACTATTTATTCATTGTTTGCTTGACTCATCAGGTACTGTATCATTTCCGATGCTTTCAATGACTTGATTGCTTCATGTCTATTCCTCGTCGGACGACGCAACAACCAACCTAAGTAAACAATGTAAGAAATTGACATGTTAAGATTTTAAACAATATCAATGCAATGAGATAATTAACATTGGATACATACTTCTTTTTTAGCTTCTTTTTTTCTGATCCTCCAACTTTGACTTTTATTTGTTTCTCATCATCGGTGTCTGAATCCTCAACAACAAACCTATAATAATAAGGCAATAAGTAAGAATGTAATATATAGTGCAATAACAAATTAAATAACTGAAATACAGACCTTTTTTTCTTCATTCCTTCCTCTATTTCAGTATCGGAATCAGCAATGTCATCCCTTAAATAACACAATTTTATATGTCATATAAGCAGTTGTATTTAAAAGTATTTCCAGATGTGAATCAATGAAGTATTGCCTGACCTTTTTTTGGACTTTTGTTCAGTAGACTTTAATGGAGTAGGGACAGATAGGTCATCTGTTGATTTCTTTAACATATGCTTCTTAGAAGCAGCATCTTGCCCTGCTTTCTCTTCATTTATTTCAGCAACTGATTGATCAACATCAACTGATAATTTCTTTAACTTTCGTTTCTTAGAAGCAGAATGTTGGTCCGCTTTCACTTCTTCTATTTCAGTATCGGATTGCTCAACATCATCCCTTAAATAATAGAACCATAAATGACGTAAGGAGTTGTATTTTAAACTTTTCCAACATATGTATGTAGGAATCATTGTCAAATCATTGACTTACCCATTTTTGTTGTGTTCATCAGATGTTGTTTCAGAAGCAGCAATTTGCTCAACTGTGCTAGAATTGCCACATTCATCAGCACTCTGGTCTGTAATAATTGCCGAACACGTGAAACTCTCATAGTTACCATGCTCATAGTAAGTATGTGTTTTTATCTCCAGATTGTGGGTTGTGCCTACAATATCAGTTATGGCACGCGGCAATACAGCGTGATTTTCTGAATCCTGCAAACGAAGATAAGGTTAGGGGACATTATTGCAACACTCTTTAATATTATTAATTTACCTCAGCCTCTATTCCAAAAAGTGAGGATGCTGGATGTTTAACCAATTCTGTGGCAGTCTCGTCAAACAGAACAACTATAGTCCGTTCCGTCTCATCAGATACACCAAGCTCAAGCCTGTACCTGCACAACCAATATTACAAACCAAATGTGGTTGATTAATACTGTTGTTAGTTCAACATTTTTAAAAACAAATCAATAATGGTTGCTAAGATAGGGCAACACCTTATAAGCGGATAATCAGAAGTTGTGTTACACCCATCACACCAGAATCTTCCATCCTGCCTGGTGAGTCCTTTTTTACATGTTCCACCTCCACACGATGGATAGTTCCATCCCTTTCTAGTTATGACATTGTCTATCCTCACCTTACAGATGAATGTGGAACTCTGAAAAAAGAAACATGACATCATTATGTAGCAATGGTCTATAATGACACTAACAAAACATTTGAGAAGAAGATGAATACATCATTTTGCCTGTTTCTTGCCCACATCAGCACATTCTCAAGGGTACCAGGCTTTGGTACAGAGTGATCAACAGGTACAATATCCTTCCTTTGGTTCACACCACTGCAAGTAACATGAATGGTAATGGCTAAAAGATCCAAGTATTATAAAATGCATGTAAGATGTAACTTTGATTACCTAGCGCCTCCTTTAAAACGTTTCAGGGCTGGGATGTCATCATCATCCAGAAGCAAGGAGGAGGAAGTACTCGACAAATACAGCTTGTCTGAAAGGTAAACACAAAAACTGAGTTAATTTTGCCATGGTTTAAATGTTGATGAAACATAATGATAGATGCACCCTTACTATTGTAAAGTCTAGCATTAACTGAAGTTAGAATCACGGCACACAGCCCAGTTTGCTTGGTTTTCATTTCTACCAATACTTCGCCTAGCCGCCCCCATAGGGTAACCCTAATTGACTGGCCACTGTTTAATCAAACACAAACACTACAATTTCATTAGCATTATATGGTTTTTTGTAACAACAATAGAAAAGAATACGTACCTTTGGTTTGCAAGATAGAAATCAAGATTCCGAGAACCTGTTTTCTGGTAGCTGGTCCTACCAACATTGGTGACGTAACCAATAACATCTGTAAAGTGGTACTAAATCACAACTCTACTTATAATACGAAAAAAAAAAATCTGAAAATATTTAAGAAATACGTCCTAACCAATGAGGAATTTATTGTCAGTGGGTTGAAGGTTCTCAAAAGCTACCAATTCAAAAGGATGTCGGACAAAACCATCCGGTTTGAATGCAGCTTTCCTGACAGTAGTTGACCCATCAAATTCAATCATCCACGCAGAGTCCTTCAAAACCCGGTACTCATCCTTATTTGCAATGACAGTAAAGTCTTTGATTGAATAAATCATGCCATCTTTTAACTTGTCCACAAAATTATGGGAAACGCTAGCCTTTGAAGTACAATGCATGATATTCCCCTGAAGGAACAAAAAATAAGAATTTTAGTGAATAAAGTACATGACCACTATGCATGTTTATGGTTTTTTATTTTTTATAAAAGCTATATTTGTAATTGTAAGTATTTTCTCAACTTGCAGAGTCACCAATACCTAACTTACCTTCCCATCAGAGACAATGAAATATGTACTTATATAATGGCCGGTTCTAGCATTCACATCCCATCTCCTACATATCATGACAACTATGGTTCCCGAGACACCCATCTCCAATGCATCAAGGAAAAGCTGGCTGTTTGCATGGGTGGCCTTCTGTGAAGGTATGATGTTGGTTTCATTTGCCTGGTTGGTCCTGTTTGCCATTATGATGTATGAGCAAATTTGAGTGTATGAGAAAATTTGAGGTGTATGAATCTCCAGAAATCCACATGAAATTTATAGAGGTGACTTACTTTCTGGGTTGGTGTTGTAACTGATGAATAACATGGTATTAATGGAGATCTTTCATATTCTTTTTGGCCATGTTTATGTACCATAATTGCACAATTATTTCACATCAATATGCGACCTCCTTGAGCTACCTGTAATGAATATGCCTGCAATCAATTTGACATCAATATGCGACCTCCTTGAGCTACATGTAATGAATATGCCTGCAATCAATAAGCGAGCTTCTTGAGTTGCCTGGAATGAATATGCATTTGTGTAGAAATCACATGTGAAAGCTCTATATAACAAAATCAATTCATGAAACATTTATTGACATCACTTTGCATTTATAACACAACTTAAGCTTTTAGTATATAAGATAAAAGATTTTAAAGAGATAAACTACAAAAAGAGCAAAAATAATTACATAACACTAGAAATCCAACTTATCATTTGGTTTCTTTATCTTTTTTAAAGGGTTGTAATAGAAAGTTCACAAATTACCCCTAGATTTTTATCTATATTACACTAACGACCTTTGACTTTGGAGAGGTCGGGGCCCTCACCTACCTCTACAAAGGTCCGTCTATCAATGTAACGGCCTGCATTATATGAGTTTTTTTTTAACGGCAATTTTATTGAAGAAGCTAGCAAGAAACTAGAAAATTACAAAGAAATTAGGTAAGGATTTTTTAACCAATCTACCCAACTAAAAGACGCTTTACATCTATACCGACATCAATAAAAAGAATTTAACACTACATCGACGAAGATAGCTGCCTTTGAAGGAGGAACTACACCGAACACCGTCTTATTCCGAAAAGCCCATATGAACCACCATAAACCATAACACACCCCTTCTAATAAACTCTTGAGGTTAGAAGGTAACCTTAAATTACGAATCCAAATCGTCCAATCGTCAAACGAAGATAAATCCGTAACTCCAACATTCCACCAAATGCAAATCTTTCGGAAATTCTCTGTAAAAATATGGCAATCAAAGAAAAGATGTGTCGACGACTCCACCGCCGAATCACATAAAGGACGTCTAATAGAAGATAAATCCATACCTCTACGAGATAGATTCCAATGAGTCGGCAAACAATCCAATCTCACCTTCCACGCAAGAATATTAACTTTAATGGGCACCTCTTTAATCCATCTAGTTGTAGTAGAAACGATCGGCAATCTTTTATCATCTATAAACTTTCTAGCCGAAGCAACACTAAAATCCCCCGAGCCGGTTAAGTTCCAAACCCATCTATCGTCTATAGAAGACAACAAAAAACCTTCCATACGCTCCAAAAAATTCAGCCACTGCTCTGTTTCCACTCCACTTCGAGGTACTCGACGAAAAGAAACCTGAAAGCTTTCTTGCGCAAGCTTGGTAGCAACATTAATGTTTTTATCCTGGTCCAACGCGTACAATCGAGGAAAATCATCTTTCAATTTTGTATCACCTCGCCATGGATCGTTCCAAAAAGAAGAATTGAGCCCGTTTCCAATCTTTTTCTGCATAAACTTAAACATGTCAATGTCAAGAGAGACTAACCTATCCATCTCCTTTTTTATGCTACTCCATATATACGCCTGCCCATAATTCTTAGAACTACCGAAACCTCCATCCACGCCATGAATAGCACATATAACTCTAGCCCAAAGCGTCTCTTGTCGAGTGAAGAACCGCCACACCCACTTGAACAAAAGAGCTCTATTTAACACGAACAAACTAGAAACACCAAGACCTCCTTTTTCTTTAGAAGCCAACACATTTTTCCATCTAACCCATATCGACTTCTTACTATTAAGATCGATACCATTAAAAAATGGCTCTGTAAAGATTCCATGCGTTGAAGAATATGCATAGGCACCTTGAAAATAGACATATTGTAAACAGGTATAGAACCTAACACCGCTTAAGGAGCGTTAACCGACCTCCTATAGACAATGTTTTCATTTTCCATCTCGAGAGACGGTTCACCATTTTATCCATCACCTCCTTCCAAGATCGAGTCCGAGACATACAACCCCCTACTATGGATCCTAAATAATTAAAAGGAGTATTAAGGACACCATATCCAAATTTAACCGCGGCCTCTTCTACCTTGTCATCCGAAACCGAAATACCCATCAATTTACTTTTCATAAGATTAATACTAAGGCCCGACGCTCGTTGGAAACATTTTAACATATACATTAACGTATAAATGTTCTGATTACTCCAATGTCCCATAAAAAAAGCATCATCTGCCATATGAGATAGTTGCATGGTAGAGTTTAAGACAATACCATTAAGCATCCCCGCATCCACCACTCTACTAAAAGATAAATGAAGACTTTCCATAATCAAAATGAATAAAAAAGGAGAGAGCGGATCACCTTGTTTTAAACCTTTGAAAAATTGAAACTCCTCCGTAGGGCTACCATTTACTAACACCAAACCCCTTGACGAGCGAAGACATTCTTGAATCCAACCACACCATCTATCTCCAAAGCCAATCTCCTTAACACATCATCAAGATAGTCCCATCTGATAGAATCGTACGCTTTCTCAAAATCTATCTTAAAGATGAAAGATTTCTTTTTCTTCGCGTTAAGAATAAAAGGACCATCAAGAATTTGTCTATCCGCCACAAAAGCCGATTGAACCTCACTAACAATATCGCTCAAAACCACCACAAGCCGATTTGCCAAAATTTTAGCAATAATTTTATATAAGCTCCCGATAAGACTAATAGGTCTAAAATCCTTTACCATCTTAGCATCCGTGATTTTTGGAATCAAAGGAATAAAGGATGCATTGCATCCTTTAGGAATTATCCCAGACATTAAAAAATGAATGACCGCCTTTACTACATCCGCTCCAACTAAATCCCAAAACCGCCTAAAGAAACGAAACGTGAAACCATCCGGCCCCGGAGATTTATCAATACCGCAATCCCAAACCGCCCTTTTCACCTCTTCATAAGAAACATCAGCTTCTAAATCAATTTGTTGCAACGAAGTTAATTGATGCGGAAAATCAATATTTAAAAGGGGACGTACATATGGCGGTTTATTAAAATGACATTTGAAGTGCGTAACGATTTCCTTTTTAACCAAAACCGGATCATCAATCCAAATACCATCCTTCAAAACGCCACGAATAGCAAGTTTATGGCATTTCATGTTACGAATCCATGATAGTATTTCGAGTTCTCATCTCATTCAATCGCCCATTTAATCTTAGCTTTTTGAGCCGCTTCCATAGAATCCAATTTCTCCAGGTCTTGAATACTTCTAATTAACTCCATTCTTTTGATCAAAGTACAGTCCATGGCATTTCCACGATCAATAAGCATCTCCACATCATGAAGCTCTTTATTTAATTCATAATTTTTTCCGCATGTTGCTACTCCTCGAGCCATTCCACTCTCGAATTCGCTTTTTTAGAAATTTCATTTGAGACAAAAGTTTCAGCATTGGATTCGTCTCCCCGGCTGAAAAATCGCTCCACGCTTTTGTAACAGTCTCTACAAAACCATCAATCTCGAACCAATACTGGAATAACCTAAACGGAATTGGACCATAATCATAAGAAAACTCGCGTAAGATGATGGGTCTATGATCCGAAAGATACCTATCCATCGTTATGGCAGAAAAATTAGGATTATCATTAAACAAACCTTCGGACATAAGAAACCTATCCAATTTGCTCATCTTCATAGCAGATTTGTGGCACCAAGTAAAAGCCCAACCTCCAAGAGGAACCTCTTTTAGGTTTGCCTTCGAAATAAACATATTAAAAGCATTCGCACCTTGATCATTAAAAAACCGACCCATATCTTTCCTTCTTATACCGAACTTCATTAAAATCCCCCATAACAATCACCTCACCATTCCAATTAGTAATCACATGAACCAAATACTCCCAAAGCATTTTCTTCTCAGAAAATTCTTGAGGAGCATAAACCGAAATAACCAAAAGATTTATACCACTACACACCAACTTCCCTCTTGTTAAGACAAAATAATCCGAAACCATCGAGTTAAATTTCTGAAAAGAAGGTTTCTCCCACACACATAAAATACCACCTGAAAACCCCACCGTTGCACTAACGACATAATCAAACGCCAAATTCCCCCAACATTTCTTTACATCAAACAAATCAATAGCCCCCATTTTCGTTTCTTGTAAAGTAAGAAAATTTACCTTATTAGAAACACAAATCCCCTTCACCCAATCTTTTTTAGCCAAACTCAAAACACCACTAACTATAAGTGCAAATAATCGATTAGCTAAAGTTATAACCTCGTCAAATTTCCCATAGCAAATTTTGTACTCGAATTCAATATTAAGTGTATATCATCATCCAAGATTCCAAATGCTTTAAAATGAGCCCTTATAACTCATGTGCACCTAGTGCTCTTACGAGAGGTACCGCGCATTTAAAAGCAAAAAACAAATATGACAATAATTACGCAAGAAATTATTAATGCATGAGAACTTCAAGCGAGACTTTGTGAATCAATAAGGCCACTAATTAAATTATTTACTGTTCATGTTGTAAATTAATAATTCAAAATATGGTCATTTGGTTAAGTACACAAACGAGTTGACTAATTGAGGGTTAATTTGTTCATTTGGTTACAAAACCATTGAAGAAAATGAAATACCATTAATAAATTTAGTTTTCTATTAGACATATAATAAGCTTTTGATTTTAGGAAATGCAATTTCACCAGATCCATATTTTGCATATACAAACAAATTCGACCGCTATAAGAGTGAACGGCGCAATCTGTTGTACATTCTCGTTATAGCATTTTTTGTGCTATAGCGTCGACGCCACTGCACCGCCTTTCCATGTTATAGGTTCTTCAATTCTTCGCCAACCATATCACTATCATTTTTCGTTTTTTTTAATGAGTAGGTTGATTTTGATGATGTGTTGTAGAAATTTTTAAAAAAAAAGCGTTTTTTTTTTTTTTTTTTTTTTTTTTTTTTTTAAGGTAACGGTAAATAACACACCTATAACACCCACTGCAAGTAGCTATCTACATGATTACACATAATAGGAAATTTATTGTTGTATTGTTTTAAGATTTACACATTTTAGGAATATCCTTTTTGTTTTGGAAACTTTGATTGATAACAAGGAATTGCAAATATTTGGAGCATATCCTTCTTGTTTTCAAAAAACATTACTTAAATTCTTGTTTTCATAAAATTATTTATTATCATTTCTTGTACTAAATGTTGTACCAATCTACACTTTTTGTAGGGAAAAAAATTAACGAGTCATTTTACAAACATAATAATTAATGAAGCAATAACTTTACTGTATAATAATTATTAATACAAGTCGCAAGAAATAGTGGGCTTCAAACGCACAAAATTCAGACATTTGACTTTTGAGATATTGCGTAGATTCTATTTTCAAGATGCAAGTACTCACTCTCTAGATTCTTTGTTTTCGGGAAAGAAAACATTTAATAAAAAATAGCAAATTGTCAATAATGGTAGCCCATCAAACTTACATAAACGGATAAAGTTTTACATGTTTAGGTTATCCGGTAAATCGAGTCTTTCACTTTGATATACACCGTCTAATTGAGATATCTCGTGACCGTTTTCAACTTTTTTTCTTTGTCACCCCACATGCATATCTAGTGATGTTCGAGACATAACCTGTGTAAGTAGGTTAAGTGTCTTATCACGATGCGTTTATTTATTTCTCTTTTCGATAACGATAGAAGTGACACGGCTTGTTCTATAGTTGTTGGGCCACATGCCCTACTTATTTTAGCTGAACGGTGTCCACGCGCTATATGGTCTAGAGTCGGCAGGCCACCTGCCCTGCTATATTTGAACGACGTGTTGTGCTCTAACAGAGCTATCATTGGATCGAGATCAACTTGGAGCCGTACCACCTACGCCAAACACATACGGGCATACCGTAGCTATATTATCAGTTGTCACATATCGCTATTGAGCCTAACAAGGCAATATATAAACACATATGGAAGTGTTAATCTAAAGCAATTGACAATAAATATTGTAACTCCTTAGACATTTATTTATTTCTCTTTTCGAAGTATGAATGAATTCGACCCAACAAATATCATGATTTTCAAATGATGGTAAAATCGTTTGTTTTAATGATCTAGACATTTTGACAGCGAGAATTCATGATATGTTTATGATTTAACCAAATGTGCCCACTTATATTATCTTTAAGAGTGTTTATTTTATTAAGCTGAAACACAATGGATATTGGTTTCACTTTTAAGTGGAATAGGATTCAACCTTAGCATGGGCATACCATTGTTTGATGTTATGGATTTTTTGACGAAAAGATGCAAGTTGACAAATTTAGTATATAAATGTAATAAATACGCTCACCAAATAGGTGAAAAGACCAAGATGTAAGGAATGAAATTGGACACTCATCTCTTACATGAGGAATATATTTTCTGAATTGATTCTACAAGTTCATTCTATACCAATTGCCAAAGACTCATATATAGAAATCAATTCATTGCTTTGTATCCAAACCCAATAAACAAACAACCCTTTAGTTTAACCCATTTATCAATTATCAAAGACAATAAACATATTCTACCGAGCGATAAATTACGTAATATAATTTTGAAATGATTCTACATCGATGTTAATAATAATATTAACTATAATAATAATAATAATTCTAATGACAACGAATTATATAAACAACATTTCTCAAAGTAGCTTACTGTTCATCTACAATAACTCAACTTTCAAAAATGACAAAATAGTCCCTTCAGTTTGGTTGCGTTCCAGTAATAGTCTTTAACAAATTGAAAAATTTGCCGTTAAATGCTATTGCATGATTAGTTCCGACGTCAAAATATTACAGTATCTGTTTGTGTGACAAAAAGTTACACAAATAGACTTTTTAGTTACCTAACAACTTGAGTAATGGTCCCTAAATAAAAGAGAATTTATTTGCACGCTCAAACTTTTAATTGGGACACTCTATTGTGTGCATTAGATACTTGTACAAGGTTTACAACGTGCTGTAACTGTTTGTACAGTTGAGTGTCCCAATCACAAAGTTGAGTGTGCAAATCACCTCCCTAAATAAAATTCACTTTGTTGAATAAAGATGTTAACAAGTATTGTTTATAAATTAACCATATTTAGATTATTTGTATTTGTAGTCACACTCACATGTGGAAATTAAGTTAGTCGAGTAAATGTAAATGAGTAGTCTCATAGATATGGATAAAAGAAAATGAAATACCGTTACTAAATTTTGTATTCTATTAGACATATAATAAGTTTTTGATTTTAGGATATGCAATTTCACTAGATCCATATTGCATATACAAACAAATTCGACCGCTATAAGAGTGAACGGCGCAATCTGTTGTACATTCTCTTTATAGCATTTTTTGTGCTATAGCGGCAACGTTACTGCACCGCCTTTCCATGTTATAGGTTTTTCAATTTTTCGCCAACCATATCACTATCATTTTTTGTTTTTTTTAATGAGTAGGTTATTTTTGATGATGTGTTGTAGAAATTTTATTAAAAAAAGTGTTTTTTTTTTTTTTTTTTTTTTTTTTTTTTTTAAGGTAATTATTGAGGTATAGGTAAATAACACACCTATAACACCCACTGAAAGTAGCTATCTACATGATTACACATAATAGGAAATTTATTGTTGTTGTATTGTTTTAAGATTTACACATTTTAGGAATATCATTCTTGTTTTGGTAACTTTGATTGATAACAATGAATTGCAAATATTTGGAGTATATCCTTCTTGTTTTCAAAAAACATTACATAAATTCTTGTTTTCATAAAATTATTTATTATCATTGACTTCTTGTACTAAATGCTGTACCTATCTACACTTTTTGTAGGGAAAAAAATTAACGAGTCATTCTACAAACATAATAATTAATGAAGCAATAACTTCACTGTATAATAATAATTAATACAAGTCGCATGAAATAGTGGGCTTCAAACGCATAAAATTCAAACATTTGACTTTTGAGATATTGCGTAGATTCTATTTTCAAGATGCAAGTACTCACTCTTTAGATTCTTTGTTTTCGGGAAAGAAAACATTTAATAAAAAATAGCAAATTGTCAATAATGGTAGCCCATCAAACTTACATAAGCGGATAAAGTTTTACATGTTTAGGTTATCCGGTAAATCGAGTCTTTCACTTTGATATACACGGTCTAATTAAGATATCTAGTGACCGTTTTCAACTTTTTTTCTTTGTCACCCCACATGCATATCTGGTGATGTTTGAGACATAACCTCTGTAAGTAGGTTAAGTGTCTTATCACGATGCGTTTATTTATTTCTCTCTTCGATAACGATAGACGTGACACGGCTTGTTCTATAGTTGTTGGGCCACATGCCCTACTTTTTTTAGCTGAACGATGTCCACGCGCTATATGTTGTAGGGTCGGCAGGCCACCTGCCCTGCTATATTTGAACGACATGTTGTGCTCTAACAGAGCTATCATTGGATAGAGATCAACTTGGAGCCGTACCACCTACGCAAAACACATACGGGCATACCGTAGCTATATTATCAGTAGTCAGAGATCGCTATTGAGCCTAACAAGGCCAATATATAAACACATATGGAAGTGCCAATCTAAACCAATTGAAAATAAATATTGTAACTCCTTAGACATTTATTTATTTCTCTTTTCGAAGTATGAATGAATTCTACCCAACAAATATCACGATTTTCAAATGATGGTAAAATCGTTTGTTTTAATGATCTAGATATTTTGACAGAGAGAATTCATGATATGTTTATGATTTAACCAAATGAGCCCACTTATATTATCTTTAAGAGTGTTTATTTTATTAAGCTGAAACACAATGGATATTGGTTTCACTTTTAAGTGGAATAGGATTCAACCTTAGCATAGGCATACCATTGTTTGGTGTTATGGATTTTGACAAAAAGATGCAAGTTGACAAATTTAGTATATAAGTGTAATAAATACGCTCACAAAATAGGGGAAAAGACTAAGTTGTAAGGAATGAAATTGGACACTCATCTCTTCCATGAGGAATAGATTTTCTGAATTGATTCTACAAGTTCATTCTATACCAATTGCCAAACACTCATATATAGAAATCAATTCATTCTTTGTATCCAAACCGACTAAACAAACATCCCTTTAGTTTAACCCATTTATCAATTATCAAAGACAATACACATATTCTACCGACCGATAAATTACGTAATATAATTTTAAAATTATTCTACATCGATGTTAATAATAATAATAACAACAATAATAATAATAACTGTAATGACAACGAATTATATTAATAACATTTGCCAAAGTAGCTTACTGTTCATCCACAGTAACTCAACTTTCAAACATGATAAAATAGTCCTTTCAGTGGTTGCGTTCCAGTAATAGTCTTTAACACATTGAAAAATTTGCCGTTAAATGCTATTGCAAGATTAGTCCCGACGTCAAAATATTACTACCTCCGTCCCATATTAAATGTCCAGTTTTGACTTTTGAAGTCTTTCATTTTCAATTTTGACCTTAAATATTTTTGTTTGTGTTATATAGTATTTGATCAAACTTATACCAAATGAAAATACGTTTGAACCTCAATACATCCATATATTTTGCATTAAGTATTGTTTACCACAAACAAAATTATCTAAGGTCAAAGTTGTACAAGAATGACTTTGAAAAATCAAAGTGGACATTTAATATGGGACGGAGGGAGTAACTGTTTGTGTGACAAAAAGTTACACAAATAGACTTTTTAGTTACCTAACAACTTGAGTAACGGTCCCTAAATAAAAGAGAGTTTATTTGCACACTCAAACTTTTAATTGGGACACTCTATTGTGTGCATTAGATACTTGTACAAGGTTTACAACGTGCTTTAACTGTTTGTACAGTTGAGTGTCTCAATCACAAAGTTGAGTGTGCAAATCACCTCCCTAAATAAAATTTACTTTGTTGAATAAAGATGTTAACAAGTATTGTTTATAAATTAACCATATTTAGATAGTTTGTATTTGTAGTCACACTCACATGTGAAAACTAAGTTAGTCGAGTAAATGAAAATGAAGTAGTCTCATAGATATGGATAAAAGAAAATGAAATACCATTACTAAATTTTGTATTCTATTAGACATATAATAAGCTTTTGATTTTAGGATATGCAATTTCACTAGATCCATATTGAATATACAAACAAATTCGACCGTTATAAGAGTGAATGGCGCAATCTGTTGTACATTCTCGTTATAGTATTTTTTGTGCTATAGCGGCGACGCCACTGCACCGCCTTTCCATGTTATAGGTTCTTCAATTCTTCGCCAACCATATCACTATCAATTTTCGTTTTTTTAATGAGTAGGTTATTTTTTATGATGTGTTGTAGAAATTTTATTAAAAAAAAGAGTTTATTTTTTTTTATTTTTTTTTTATTATTTTTTTTTAAGGTAAATATTGATGTAACGGTAAATAACACGCCTATAACACCCACTGCAAGTAGCTATCTACATGATTACACATAATAGGAAATTTATTGTTGTTGTATTGTTTTAAGATTTACACATTTTGTGAATATCTTTCTTGTTTTGGTAACTTTGATTGATAACAATGAATTGCAAATATTTGGAGCATATCCTTCTTGTTTTCAAAAAACATTACATAAATTCTTGTTTTCATAAAATTATTTATTATCATTGACTTATTGTACTAAATGCTGTACCTATCTACACTTTTTGTAGGGAAAAAAAATTAACGAGTCATTTTACAAACACAATAATTAATGAAGCAATAACTTCACTGTATAATTATAATTAATACAAGTCGAATGAAATAGTGGGCTTCAAACGCATAAAATTCAAACATTTGACATTTGAGATTTTGCGTAAATTCTATTTTCAAGATGCAAGTAATCACTCTTTAGATTCTTTGTTTTCGGGAAAGAAAACATTTAATAAAAAATAGCAAATTGTCAATAATGGTAGCCCATTAAATTTACATAAACGGATAAAGTTTTACATGCTTAGGTTATCCGGTAAATCGAGTCTTTCACTTTGATATACACGGTCTAATTAAGATATATCGTGACCGTTTTCAACTTTTTTTCTTTGTCACCCCACATGCATATCTAGTGATGTTTGAAACATAACCTCTGTCATTAGGTTAAGTGTCTTATCACGATGCGTTTATTTATTTCTCTTTTCGATAACGATAGACGTGACACGGCTTGTTCGATAGTTGTTGGGCCACATGCCCTACTTATTTTAGCTGAACGGTGTCCACGCGCTATATGTTCTAGAGTCGGCAGGCCACCTGCCCTGCTATGTTTGAACGAAGTGTTGTGCTCTAACAGAGCTATCATGGGATCGAGATCAATTTGGAACCGTACCACCTACGCCAAACACATACGGGCATACCGTAGCTATATTATCAGTTGTCACAAATAGCTATTGAGCCTAACAAGGCCAATATATAAACACATATGGAAGTGCCAATCTAAACCAATTGACAATAAATATTGTAACTCCTTAGACATTTATTTATTTCTCTTTTCGAAGTATGTATGAATTCGACCCAACAAATATCACGATTTTCAAATGATGGTAAAATCGTTTGTTTTAATGATCTAGACATTTTGACAGAGAGAATTTATGATACGTTTATGATTTAACCAAATGAGCCCACTTATATTATCTTTAAGAGTGTTTATTTTATTAAGCTGAAATACAAAGGATATTCGTTTCACTTTTAAGTGGAATAGGATTCAACCTTAGCATAGGCATACCATTGTTTGGTGTTATGGATTTTGACAAAAAGATGCAAGTTGAAAAATTTAGCATATAAGTGAAATAAATACGCTCACAAAATAGGAGAAAAGACCAAGATGTAAGGAATGAAATTGGACACTCATCTCTTCCATGATGAATATATTTTCTGAATTGATTCTACAAGTTCATTCTATACCAATTGCCAAACAATCATATATAGAAATCAATTCATTCCTTTGTATCCAAACCCACTAAACAAACAACCCTTTAGTTTAACTCATTTATCAATTATCAAAGACAATACACATGCTAAATTACGTAATATAATTTTAAAACTATTCTACATCGATGTTAATAATAATAATAGCAATAATAATAATAATAACTGTAATGACAACGAATTATATAAATAACATTTGCCAAAGTAGCTTACTGTTCATCTACAGTAACTCAACTTTAAAAATGACAAAATAGTCCCTTCATTTTGGTTGCGTTCCAGTAATAGTCTTTAACAAATTGACAAATTTACCGTTAAATGCTATTGCAAGATTAGTCCCAACGTCAAAATATTACTAGTAACTGTTTGTGTGACAAAACGTTACACAAATAGACTTTTTAGTTACGTAACAACTTGAGTAACGGTCCCTAAATAGAAGAGAATTTATTTTCATACTCAAACTTTTAATTGGGACACTCTATTGTGTGCATTAGATACTTGTACAAGGTTTACAACGTGCTTTAACTGTTTGTACAGTTGAGTGTCCCAATCACAAAGGTGAGTGTGCAAATCACCTCCCTAAATAAAATTTACTTTGTTGAATAAAGATGTTAACAAGTATTGTTTATAAATTAACCATATTTAGATTGTTTGTATTTGTAGTCACACTCACATGTGGAAACTAAGTTAGTCGAGTAAATGAAAATGAAGTAGTCTCATAGATATGGATAAAAGAAAATGAAATACCATTACTAAATTTTGTATTCTATTAGACATATAATAAGCTTTTGATTTTAGGATATGCGATTTCACTAGATCCATATTGCATATACAAACAAATTCGACCGTTATAAGAGTGAACGGGGCAATCTGTTGTACATTCTCGTTATAGCATTTTTTGTGCTATAGCGGCGACGCCACTGCACCGCCTTTCCATGTTATAGGTTCTTCAATTCTTCGCCAACCATATCACTATCAATTTTCGTTTTTTTAATGAGTAGGTTATTTTTTATGATATGTTGTAGAAATTTTATTAAAAAAAGAGTTTTTTATTTATTTTTTATATATATATATTTTTTTAAGGTAAATATTGATGTAACGGCAAATAACACACCTATAACACCCACTGCAAGTAGCTATCTACATGATTACACATAATAGGAAATTTATTGTTGTTGTATTGTTTTAAGATTTACACATTTTAGGGATATCCTTCTTGTTTTGGTAACTTTGATTGATAACAATGAATTGCAAATATTTGGAGCATATCCTTCTTGTTTTCAAAAAACATTACATAAATTCTTGTTTTCATAAAATTATTTATTATCGTTGACTTCTTGTACTAAATGATGTACCTATCTACACTTTTTGTAGGGAAAAAAAATTAATGGGTCATTTTACAAACATAATAATTAATGAAACAATAACTTCACTGTATAATGATAATTAATACAAGTCGCATGAAATAGTGGGCTTCAAACGCATAAAATTCAAACATTTGAATTTTGAGATATTGCGTAGATTCTATTTTCAAGATGCAAGTACTCACTCTTTAGATTCTTTGTTTTCGGGAAAGAAAACATTTAATAAAAAATAGCAAATTGTCAATAATGGTAGCCCATCAAACTTACATAAACGGATAAAGTTTTACATGCTTAGGTTATCCGGTAAATCGAGTCTTTCACTTTGATATACACGGTCTAATTAAGATATCTCGTGACCGTCTTCAACTTTTTTTCTTTGTCACCCCACATGCATATCTGGTGATGTTTGAGACATAACCTCTGTAAGTAGGTTAAGTGTCTTATCACGATGCGTTTATTTATTTCTCTTTTCGATAACGATAGACGTGACACGGCTTGTTCTATAGTTGTTGGGCCACATGCCCTACTTATTTTAGCATAACGGTGTCCACGCGCTATATGTTCTAGAGTCGGCAGGCCACCTGCCCTGCTATATTTGAACGACGTGTTGTGCTCTAACAGAGCTATCATTGGATCGAGATCAACTTGGAGCCGTACCACCAACGCCAAACACATACGGGCATACCGTAGCTATATTATCAGTTGTCACATATCGCTATTGAGCCTAACAAGGCCAATATATAAACACATATGGAAGTGCCAATCTAAACCAATTGACAATAAATATTGTAACTCCTTAGACATTTATTTATTTCTCTTTTCGAAGTATGAATGAATTCGAGCCAACAAATATCACGATTTTCAAATGATGGTAAAAGCGTTTGTTTTAATGATCTAGACATTTTGACAGAGAGAATTCATGAAATGTTTATGATTTAACCAAATGAGCCCACTTATATTATCTTTAAGAGTGTTTATTTTATTAAGCTGAAACATAATGGATATTGGTTTCACTTTTAGGTGGAATAGGATTCAACCTTAGCATAAGCATACCATTGTTTGGTGTTATGGATTTTGACAAAAAGATGCAAGTTGACAAATTTAGTATATAAGTGTAATAAATACGCTCACAAAATAGGGGAAAAGACCAAGATGTAAGGAATGAAATTGGACACTCATCTCTTCCACGAGGAATATATTTTCTGAATTGATTCTACAAGTTCATTCTATACCAATTGCCAAACACTCATATATAGAAATCAATTCATTCCTTTGTATCCAAACCCACTAAACAAACAACCCTTTTGTTTAACTCATTTATCAAAGACAATACACATGCTAAATTATGTAATATAATTTTAAAACTATTCTACATCGATGTTAATAATAATAATAACAATAATAATAATAATTACTGTAATGACAACGAATTATATAAATAACATTTGTCAAAGTAGCTTACTGTTCATCTACAGTAACTCAACTTTCAAAAATGACAAAATAGTCCCTTCAGTTTGGTTGCGTTCCAGTAATAGTCTTTAACAAATTGAAAAATTTACCGTTAAATGCTATTGCAAGATTATTTCCGACGTCAAAATATTACTAGTAACTGTTTGTGTGACAAAACGTTACACAAATAGACTTTTTAGTTACCTAACAACTTGAGTAACGGTCCCTAAATAGAAGAGAATTTATTTGCACACTCAAACTTTTAATTGGGACACTCTATTGTGTGCATTAGATACTTGTACAAGGTTTACAACGTGCTTTAACTGTTTGTACAGTTGAGTGTCCCAATCACAAAGGTGAGTGTGCAAATCACCTCCCTAAATAAAATTTACTTTGTTGAATAAAGATGTTAACAAGTATTGTTTATAAATTAACCATATTTAGATTGTTTGTATTTGTAGTCACACTCACATGTGGAAACTAAGTTAGTCGAGTAAATGAAAATGAAGTAGTCTCATAGATATGGATAAAAGAAAATGAAATACCATTACTAAATTTTGTATTCTATTAGACATATAATAAGCTTTTGATTTTAGGATATGCAATTTCACTAGATCCATATTGCATATACAAACAAATTCGACCGTTATAAGATTGAACGGGGCAATCTGTTGTACATTCTCGTTATAGCATTTTTTGTGCTATAGCGGCGACGCCACTGCAGCGCCTTTCCATGTTATAGGTTCTTCAATTCTTCGCCAACCATATCACTATCAATTTTCGTTTTTTTAATGAGTAGGTTATTTTTTATGATATGTTGTAGAAATTTTATTAAAAAAAGAGTTTTTTATTTATTTATTTATTTTTTTTTTAAGGTAAATATTGATGTAACGGTAAATAACACACCTATAACACCCACTGCAAGTAGCTATCTACATGATTACACATAATAGGAAATTTATTGTTGTTGTATTGTTTTAAGATTTACACATTTTAGGAATATCCTTCTTGTTTTGGTAACTTTGATTGATAACAATGAATTGCAAATATTTGGAGCATATCCTTCTTGTTTTCAAAAAACATTACATAAATTCTTGTTTTCATAAAATTATTTATTATCGTTGACTTTTTGTACTAAATGATGTACCTATCTACACTTTTTGTAGGGAAAAAAAATTAATGAGTCATTTTACAAACATAATAATTAATGAAGCAATAACTTCACTGTATAATTATAATTAATACAAGTCGCATGAAATAGTGGGCTTCAAACGCATAAAATTCAAACATTTGATTTTTGAGATATTGCGTAGATTCTATTTTCAAGATGCAAGTACTCACTCTTTAGATTCTTTGTTTTCGGGAAAGAAAACATTTAATAAAAAATAGCAAATTTTCAATAATGGTAGCCCATCAAACTTACATAAACGGATAAAGTTTTACATGCTTAGGTTATCCGGTAAATCGAGTCTTTCACTTTGATATACACGGTCTAATTAAGATATCTCTTGACCGTCTTCAACTTTTTTTCTTTGTCACCCCACATGCATATTTGGTGATGTTTGAGACATAACCTCTGTAAGTAGGTTAAGTGTCTTATCACGATGCGTTTATTTATTTCTCTTTTCGATAACGATAGACGTGACACGGCTTGTTCTATAGTTGTTGGGCCACATGCCCTACTTATTTTAGCTGAACGGTGTCCACGCGCTATATGTTCTAGAGTCGGCAGGCCACCTGCCCTGCTATATTTGAACGACGTGTTGTGCTCTAACAGAGCTATCATTGGATCGAGATCAACTTGGAGCCGTACCACCTACACCAAACACATACGGGCATACCGTAGCTATATTATCAGTTGTCATAGATCGCTATTGAGCCTAACAAGGCCAATATATAAACACATATGGAAGTGCCAATCTAAACCAATTGACAATAAATATTGTAACTCCTTAGACATTTATTTATTTCTCTTTTCGAAGTATGAATGAATTCGACCCAACAAATATCACGATTTTTAAATGATGGTAAAATCGTTTGTTTTAATGATCTAGACATTTTGACAGAGAGAATTCATGATATGTTTATGATTTACCAAATGAGCCCACTTATATTATCTTCAAGAGTGTTTATTTTATTAAGCTGAAACATAATGGATATTGGTTTCACTTTTAAGTGGAATAGGATTCAACCTTAGCATAAGCATACCATTGTTTGGTGTTATGGATTTTAACAAAATGATGCAAATTGACAAATTTAATATATAAGTGTAATAAATACGCTCACAAAATAGGGGAAAAGACCAAGATGTAAGGAATGAAATTGGACACTCATCTCTTCCACGAGGAATATATTTTCTGAATTGATTCTACAAGTTCATTCTATACCAATTGCCAAACACTCATATATAGAAATCAATTCATTCCTTTGTATCCAAACCCACTAAACAAACAACCCTTTATTTTAACTCATTTATCAATTATCAAAGACAATACACATATTCTACCGACCGCTAAATTACGTAATATAATTTTAAAACTATTCTACATCGATGTTAATAATAATAATAACAATAATAATAATAATAATAATAATAATAATAATAACTGTAATGACAACGAATTATATAAATAACATTTGCCAAAGTAGCTTACTGTTCATCTACAGTAACTCAACTTTCAAAAATGACAAAATAGTCCCTTCAGTTTGGTTGCGTTCCAGTAATAGTCTTTAACAAATTGAAAATTTTAACGTTAAATGCTATTGCAAGATTATTCCCTCCGTCAAAATATTACTAGTAACTGTTTTTGTGACAAAATGTTACACAAATAGACTTTTTAGTTACCTAACAACTTGAGTAACGGTCCCTAACTAAAAGAGAGTTTATTTGCACACTCAAACTTTTAATTGGGACACTCTATTGTGTGCATTAGATACTTGTACAAGGTTTACAACGTGCTTTAACTGTTTGTACAGTTGAATGTCCCAATCACAAAGTTGAGTGTGCAAATCACCTCCCTAAATAAAATTTACTTTGTTGAATAAAGATGTTAACAAGTATTGTTTATAAATTAACCATATTTAGATTGTTTGTATTTGTAGTCACACTCACATGTGAAAACTAAGTTAGTCGAGTAAATGAAAATGGAGTAGTCTCATAGATATGGATAAAAGAAAATGAAATACCATTACTAAATTTTGTATTCTATTAGACATATAATAAGTTTTTGATTTTAGGATATGCAATTTCACTAGATCCATATTGCATATACAAACAAATTCGACCGCTATAAGAGTGAACGGCGCAATCTGTTGTACATTCTCGTTATAGTATTTTTTGTGCTATAGCGGCGACGCCACTGCACCGCCTTTCCATGTTATAGGTTCTTCAATTCTTCGCCAACCATATCACTATCAATTTTCGTTTTTTTAATGAGTAGGTTATTTTTTATGATATGTTGTAGAAATTTTATTAAAAAAAGAGTTATTTATTTATTTATTTATTTATTTATTTTTTTAAGGTAAATATTGATGTAACGGTAAATAACACACCTATAACACCCACTGCAAGTAGCTATCTACATGATTACACATAATAGGAAATTTATTGTTGTTGTATTGTTTTAAGATTTACACATTTTAGGAATATCCTTCTTGTTTTGGTAACTTTGATTGATAACAATGAATTGCAAATATTTGGAGCATATCCTTCTTGTTTTCAAAAAACATTACATAAATTCTTGTTTTCATAAAATTATTTATTATCATTGACTTCTTGTACTAAATGATGTACCTATCTACACTTTTTGTAGGGAAAAAAAATTAATGAGTCATTTTACAAACATAATAATTAATGAAGCAATAACTTCACTGTATAATTATAATTAATACAAGTCGCATGAAATAGTGGGCTTCAAACGCATAAAATTCAAACATTTGATTTTTGAGATATTGCGTAGATTCTATTTTCAAGATGCAAGTACTCACTCTTTAGATTCTTTGTTTTCGGGAAAGAAAACATTTAATAAAAAATAGCAAATTGTCAATAATGGTAGCCCATCAAACTTACATAAACGGATAAAGTTTTACATGCTTAGGTTATCCGGTAAATCGAGTCTTTCACTTTGATATACACGGTCTAATTAAGATATCTCGTGACCGTCTTCAACTTTTTTTCTTTGTCACCCCACATGCATATTTGGTGATGTTTGAGACATAACCTCTGTAAGTAGGTTAAGTGTCTTATCACGATGCGTTTATTTATTTCTCTTTTCGATAACGATAGACGTGACACGGCTTGTTCTATAGTTGTTGGGCCACATGCCCTACTTATTTTAGCTGAACGGTGTCCAGGCGCTATATGTTCTAGAGTCGGCAGGCCACCTGCCCTGCTATATTTGAACGACGTGTTGTGCTCTAACAGAGCTATCATTGGATCGAGATCAACTTGGAGCCGTACCACCTACGCCAAACACATACGGGAATACCGTAGCTATATTATCAGTTGTCACAGATCGCTATTGAGCCTAACAAGGCCAATATATAAACACATATGGAAGTGCCAATCTAAACCAATTGACAATAAATATTGTAACTCCTTAGACATTTATTTATTTCTCTTTTCGAAGTATGAATGAATTCGACCCAACAAATATCACGATTTTTAAATGATGGTAAAATCGTTTGTTTTAATGATCTAGACATTTTGACAGAGAGAATTCATGATATGTTTATGATTTACCAAATGAGCCCACTTATATTATCTTCAAGAGTGTTTATTTTATTAAGCTGAAACATAATGGATATTGGTTTCACTTTTAAGTGGAATAGGATTCAACCTTAGCATAAGCATACCATTGTTTGGTGTTATGGATTTTAACAAAATGATGCAAGTTGACAAATTTAATATATAAGTGTAATAAATACGCTCTCAAAATAGGGGAAAAGACCAAGATGTAAGGAATGAAATTGGACACTCATCTCTTCCACGAGGAATATATTTTCTGAATTGATTCTACAAGTTCATTCTATACCAATTGCCAAACACTCATATATAGAAATCAATTCATTCCTTTGTATCCAAACCCACTAAACAAACAACCCTTTATTTTAACTCATTTATCAATTATCAAAGACAATACACATATTCTACCGACCGCTAAATTACGTAATATAATTTTAAAACTATTCTACATCGATGTTAATAATAATAATAACAATAATAATAATAATAATAACTGTAATGACAACGAATTATATAAATAACATTTGCCAAAGTAGCTTACTGTTCATCTACAGTAACTCAACTTTCAAAAATGACAAAATAGTCCCTTCAGTTTGGTTGCGTTCCAGTAATAGTCTTTAACAAATTGAAAATTTTAACGTTAAATGCTATTGCAAGATTATTCCCTCCGTCAAAATATTACTAGTAACTGTTTTTGTGACAAAATGTTACACAAATAGACTTTTTAGTTACCTAACAACTTGAGTAACGGTCCCTAACTAAAAGAGAGTTTATTTGCACACTCAAACTTTTAATTGGGACACTCTATTGTGTGCATTAGATACTTGTACAAGGTTTACAACGTGCTTTAACTGTTTGTACAGTTGAGTGTCCCAATCACAAAGTTGAGTGTGCAAATCACCTCCCTAAATAAAATTTACTTTGTTGAATAAAGATGTTAACAAGTATTGTTTATAAATTAACCATATTTAGATTGTTTGTATTTGTAGTCACACTCACATGTGAAAACTAAGTTAGTCGAGTAAATGAAAATGGAGTAGTCTCATAGATATGGATAAAAGAAAATGAAATACCATTACTAAATTTTGTATTCTATTAGACATATAATAAGTTTTTGATTTTAGGATATGCAATTTCACTAGATCCATATTGCATATACAAACAAATTCGACCGCTATAAGAGTGAACGGCGCAATCTGTTGTACATTCTCGTTATAGTATTTTTTGTGCTATAGCGGCGACGCCACTGCACTGCCTTTCTATGTTATAGGTTCTTCAATTCTTCGCCAACCATATCACTATCAATTTTCGTTTTTTTAATGAGTAGGTTATTTTTTATGATATGTTGTAGAAATTTTATTAAAAAAAGAGTTTTTTATTTATTTATTATTTTTTTTAAGGTAAATATTGATGTAACGGTAAATAACACACCTATAACACCCACTGCAAGTAGCTATCTACATGATTACACATAATAGGAAATTTATTGTTGTTGTATTGTTTTAAGATTTACACATTTTAGGAATATCCTTCTTGTTTTGGTAACTTTGATTGATAACAATGAATTGCAAATATTTGGAGCATGTCCTTCTTGTTTTCAAAAAACATTACATAAATTCTTGTTTTCATAAAATTATTTATTATCGTTGACTTCTTGTACTAAATGATGTACCTATCTACACTTTTTGTAGGGAAAAAAAATTAATGAGTCATTTTACAAACATAATAATTAATGAAGCAATAACTTCACTGTATAATTATAATTAATACAAGTCACATGAAATAGTGGGCTTCAAACGCATAAAATTCAAACATTTGATTTTTGAGATATTGCGTAGATTCTATTTTCAAGATGCAAGTACTCACTCTTTAGATTCTTTGTTTTCGGGAAAGAAAACATTTAATAAAAAATAGCAAATTGTCAATAATGGTAGCCCATCAAACTTACATAAACGGATAAAGTTTTATATGCTTAGGTTATCCGGTAAATCGAGTCTTTCACTTTGATATACACGGTCTAATTAAGATATCTCGTGACCGTCTTCAACTTTTTTTCTTTGTCACCCCACATGCATATTTGGTGATGTTTGAGACATAACCTCTGTAAGTAGGTTAAGTGTCTTATCACGATGCGTTTATTTATTTCTCTTTTCGATAACGATAGACGTGACACGGCTTGTTCTATAGTTGTTGGGCCACATGCCCTACTTATTTTAGCTGAACGGTGTCCACGCGCTATATGTTCTAGAGTCGGCAGGCCACCTGCCCTGCTATATTTGAACGACGTGTTGTGCTCTAACAGAGCTATCATTGGATCGAGATCAACTTGGAGCCGTACCACCTACGCCAAACACATACGGGCATACCGTAGCTATATTATCAGTTGTCACAGATCGCTATTGAGCCTAACAAGGCCAATATATAAACACATATGGAAGTGCCAATCTAAACCAATTGACAATAAATATTGTAACTCCTTAGACATTTATTTATTTCTCTTTTCGAAGTATGAATGAATTCTACCCAACAAATATCACGATTTTTAAATGATGGTAAAATCGTTTGTTTTAATGATCTAGACATTTTGACAGAGAGAATTCATGATATGTTTATGATTTACCAAATGAGCCCACTTATATTATCTTCAAGAGTGTTTATTTTATTAAGCTGAAACATAATGGATATTGGTTTCACTTTTAAGTGGAATAGGATTCAACCTTAGCATAAGCATACCATTGTTTGGTGTTATGGATTTTAACAAAATGATGCAAGTTGACAAATTTAATATCTAAGTGTAATAAATACGCTCACAAAATAGGGGAAAAGACCAAGATGTAAGGAATGAAATTGGACACTCATCTCTTCCACGAGGAATATATTTTCTGAATTGATTCTACAAGTTCATTCTATACCAATTGCCAAACACTCATATATAGAAATCAATTCATTCCTTTGTATCCAAACCCACTAAACAAACAACCCTTTATTTTAACTCATTTATCAATTATCAAAGACAATACACATATTCTACCGACCGCTAAATTACGTAATATAATTTTAAAACTATTCTACATCGATGTTAATAATAATAATAACAATAATAATAATAATAATAATAATAACTGTAATGACAACGAATTGTATAAATAACATTTGCCAAAGTAGCTTACTGTTCATCTACAGTAACTCAACTTTCAAAAATGACAAAATAGTCCCTTCAGTTTGGTTGCGTTCCAGTAATAGTCTTTAACAAATTGAAAATTTTAACGTTAAATGCTATTGCAAGATTATTCCCTCCGTCAAAATATTACTAGTAACTGTTTTTGTGACAAAATGTTACACAAATAGACTTTTTAGTTACCTAACAACTTGAGTAACGGTCCCTAACTAAAAGAGAGTTTATTTGCACACTCAAACTTTTAATTGGGACACTCTATTGTGTGCATTAGATACTTGTACAAGGTTTACAACGTGCTTTAACTGTTTGTACAGTTGAGTGTCCCAATCACAAAGTTGAGTGTGCAAATCACCTCCCTAAATAAAATTTACTTTGTTGAATAAAGATGTTAACAAGTATTGTTTATAAATTAACCATATTTAGATTGTTTGTATTTGTAGTCACACTCACATGTGAAAACTAAGTTAGTCGAGTAAATGAAAATGGAGTAGTCTCATAGATATGGATAAAAGAAAATGAAATACCATTACTAAATTTTGTATTCTATTAGACATATAATAAGTTTTTGATTTTAGGATATGCAATTTCACTAGATCCATATTGCATATACAAACAAATTCGACGGCTATAAGAGTGAACGGCGCAATCTGTTGTACATTCTCGTTATAGTATTTTTGTGCTATAGTGGCGACGCCACTGCACCGCCTTTCCATGTTATAGGTTCTTCAATTCTTCGCCAACCATATCACTATCAATTTTCATTTTTTTTAATGAGTAGGTTATTTTTGGTGATGTGTTGTATTAATTTATTAAAAAAGAGGGGCTTTTTTGTTTTTTGTTTTTTTTTTTTTAAAGGTAAATATTGATGTAACGGTAAATAACACACCTATAACACCCACTACAAGTAGCTATCTACATGATTACACATAATAGGAAATTTATTGTTGTTGTATTGTTTTAAGATTTACACATTTTAGGAATATCCTTCTTGTTTTGGTAACTTTGATTGATAACAATGAATTGCAAATATTTGGAGCATATCCTTCTTGTTTTCAAAAAACATTACATAAATTCTTGTTTTCATAAAATTATGGGAAGTGATTCTTCCACGGAAGAAATTGATGCATCCACGTACGATCAAAAGGAAATGACGTATCTATCCTTACAATTTATTTATTTCAGATTTACAATATTTACCTTTACTAATATAGCCTCCAAATTATCAATAACATGTATTAGTATTCTCCTTTGTGGGTCAGCCGCCATTTGTTTTACCGTCCTCGATTATACCATCGCCCAATTACTTTGCCAAGTTACAACCTTACAGGTACGCAATCTAAGTTGTTAATTATTATTTAAGTATATGAAGAACTTTTGTTGCAGTCACTTTTTTTTTCATTACTAAACATGTATATAAGGATGAGTAAGTTTAATGTTAATTTTCATCCTTTTCTTGAAATTAAAAACAATGTTAAATGATCTAAATGCATATCGTGAATGTTCAGGTGACCTTTCTTAATGTTTTAGCTAAGGCTTCTTAACTGGTTTGAATTTAGAGTTTTTGCAGATATTGGTTTGTTTTTGGACATGACATGTTTTGTTTTTCTCCTTTGGTACTATGAACATATTACAATTGGCGTATTTATTGAGTGGTGATTTTTATTTGTTTGCTTTTGTGATAATTATTTGGATGTTTTATTGTTAATATATATGGTGTGTCTTTGTGTTGAACAAAAGTCAAGTTGGCAACATTGGCTTTTTGATCCGGTAAAATGTCGAGTTTATGTGGTCTGTCATTTAAGGTCTTGCAGTACGAGGTATATGTTCAAGGGTCTGCAATTTTGGCTATACAATTATATCTATTCAATTATGCTAACTTGATATCTGGTACTAGTTGGTTTCATTTTTTTGTTTAATAATCTCATTGGCCTTTGGTATTGATCGTGGGGTTAGATAAGTGAAAAAAAGTGGTGTTTGTGAGCTACTACTTGGGATGATAAGTGCTCATGTTTTTCTCCATGTATCACACTGTAGTTTTTTTTTTTGCAACAGGTTGTTTTTATGTCTATTGTCAAGTTCTTGTTTTTGTTTTGTATTGTCTTTTTTTTTGTCACCTATTATTAAGTATCTTGTTAAATTAGAGGATGACTTTATTTGTAATTGGTTGTTTGATTTGGAATAAAATTACAATGAAACGACGAAACAAAAATCGTAAATGTCAACGATTAAAAGGAACTTATGGATGTAAATAAGTTTATGTTGTACATAAACTTTATGTTAGTACGTAAATAATTAAGTTTTTTTTTCTCATGCTCCATTTAAATTTTTTGCAAAGCTAAAATATAAGATAGAGGTGGAAATGAATGGTAAATGTCTAGGGTAAATATCAAAAATTAAATGCATGCTACCCTACACATTAAAATTGATGCAGTTAAATTGTAAAGGGTAAATATTGTAAATATGAAATAAATAACTTGCTAGGATAGATGTGTAATTTTCTTTTGATTTTATGTGGATGAATCAATTTCTTCCCGTGGAAGAATCACTCCCTAAAATTATTTATTATCATTGACTTCTTGTACTAAATGGTGTACCTAACTACACTTTTTTTAGGGAAAAAAATTAACGAGTCATTTGACAAACATAATAATTAATGAAGCAATAACTTCACTGTATAATAATAATTAATACAAGTAGCATGAAATAGTGGGCTTCAAACGCATAAAATTCAAACATTTGACTTTTGAGATATTGCGTAGATTCTATTTTCAAGATGCAAGTACTCACTCTTTAGATTCTTTGTTTTCGGGAAAGAAAACATTTAATAAAAAATAGCAATTTGTCAATAATGGTAGCCCATCAAACTTACATAAACGGATAAAGTTTTACATGTTTAGGTTATCCGGTAAAACGAGTCTTTCACTTTGATATACACGGTCTAATTAAGATATCTCATGACCGTTTTCAACTTTTTTTCTTTATCACCCCACATGCATATCTAGTGATGTTTGAGACATAACCTCTGTAAGTAGGTTAAGTGTCTTATCACGATGCGTTTATTTATTTCTCTTTTCGATAACGATAGACGTTACACGGCTTGTTCTATAGTTGTTGGGCCACATGCCCTACTTATTTTAGCTAAACGGTGTCCACGCGCTATATGTTCTAGAGTCGGCAAGCCACCTGCCCTGCTATATTTGAACGACGTGTTGTGCTCTAACAGAGCTATCATTGGATCGAGATCAACTTGGAGCCGTACCACCTACGCCAAACACATACGAGCATACCGTTGCTATATTATCAGTTGTCACAGATCGCTATTGAGCCTAACAAGGCCAATATATAAACACATATGGAAGTGCCAATCTAAACCAATTGACAATAAATATTGTAACTTCTTAGACATTTATTTATTTCTCTTTTCGAAGTTTGAATGAATTCGACCCAACAAATATCACGATTTTCAAATGATGGTAAAATCGTTTGTTTTAATGATCTAGACATTTTGACAGAGAGAATTCATGATATGTTTATGATTTGACCAAATGAGCCCACTTATATTATCTTTAAGAGTGTTTATTTTATTAAGCTGAAACACAATGTATATTGGTTTCACTTTTAAGTGGAATAGGATTCAACCTTAGCAAAGGCATACCATTGTTTGGTGTGATGGATTTTGAAAAAAGATGCAAGTTGACAAATTTAGTATATAAGCGTAATAAATACGCTCACAAAATAGGGGAAAAGACCAAGATGTAAGGAATGAAATTGGACAGTCATCTCTTCCGTGAGGAATAGATTTTCTGAATTGATTCTACAAGTTCATTCTATACCAATTGACAAACACTCATATATAGAAATCAATTCATTCCTTTGTATCCAAACCCGCTAAACAAACAACCCTTTAGTTTAACCCATTTATCAATTATCAAAGACAATACACATATTCTACCGACCGATAAATTACGTAATATAATTTTAAAACTATTCTACATCGATGTTAATAATAATAATAACAATAATAATAATAATAACTGTAATGACAACGAATTATATAAATAACATTTACCAAAGTAGCTTACTGTTCATCTACAGTAACTCAACTTTCAAAAATGACAAAATAGTCCCTTCAGTTTGGTTGCGTTCCTGTAATAGTCTGTAACAAATTGAAAAATTTGCCGTTAAATGCTATTGCAAGATTAGTCCCGACGTCAAAATATTACTAGTAACTATTTGTGTGACAAAAAGTTACACAAATAGACTTTTTAGTTACCTAACAACTTGAGTAACGGTCCCTAAATAAAAGGAAATTTATTTGCACACTCAAACTTTTAATTGGGACACTCTATAGTGTGCATTAGATACTTGTACAAGGTTTACAACGTGCTTTAACTATTTGTACAGTTGAGTGTCCCAATCACAAAGTTGAGTGTGCAAATCACCTCCCTAAATAAAATTTACTTTGTTGAATAAAGATGTTAACAAGTATTGTTTATAAATTAACCATATTTAGATTGTTTGTATTTGTAGTCACACTCACATATGGAAACTAAGTTAGTCGAGTAAATGAAAATGAAGTAGTCTCATAGAAATGGATAAAAGAAAATGAAATACCATTACTAAATTTTGTATTCTATTAGACATATAATAAGTTTTTGATTTTAGGATATGCAATTTCACTAAATCCATATTGCTTATACAAACAAATTCGACCGCTATAAGAGTGAACGGCGCAATCTGTTGTACATTCTCCTTATAGTATTTTTTGTGCTATAGCGGCGACGCCACTGCACCGCCTTTCCATGTTATAGGTTCTTCAATTCTTCGCCAACCATATCACTATCAATTTTCGTTTTTTTTTAATGAGTAGGTTATTTTTGGTGATGTGTTGTATAAATTTATTAAAAAAAAGAGGTTTTTTTTTTTTTTTTTTTTTTTTTTTTTTTTTTTTTTAAAGGTAAATATTGATGTAACGGTAATTAACACACCTATAACACCCACCGCAAGTAGCTATCTACATGTTTACACATAATAGGAAATTTATTGTTGTTGTATTGTTTTAAGAGTTACACATTTTAGGAATATCTTTCTTGCTTTGGTAACTTTGATTGACAACAATGAATTGCAAATATTTGGAGCATATCCTTCTTGTTTTCAAAAAACATTACATTAATTCTTGTTTTCATAAAATTATTTATTATCATTGACTTCTTGTACTAAATGTTGTACCTATCTACACTTTTTTAGGGAAAAAAATTAACGAGTCATTTTACAAACATAATAATTAATGAAGCAATAACTTCACTGTATAATAATAATTAATACAAGTCGCATGAAATAGTGGGCTTCAAACGCATAAATTCAAACATTTGACTTTTGAGATATTGCGTAGATTCTATTTTCCAGATGCAAGTACTCACTCTTTAGATTCTTTGTTTTCGGGAAAGAAAACATTTAATAAAAAATAGCAAATTCTCAATAATGGTAGCCCATCAAACTTACACAAACGGATAAAGTTTTACATGTTTAGGTTATCCGGTAAATCGAGTCTTTCACTTTGATATACACGGTCTAATTAAGATATCTCGTGACCGTTTTCAACATTTTTTTCTTTGTCACCCCACATGCATATCTTGTGATGTTTGAGACATAACCTCTGTAAGTAGGTTAAGTGTCTTATCACGATGCTTTTATTTATTTCTCTTTTCGATAACGATAGACGTGACACGACTTGTTCTATATTTGTTGGGCCACATGCCCTACTTATTTTAGCTGAACGGTGTCCACGCGCTATATGTTCTAGAGTCGGAAGGCCACCTGCCCTCTATATTTGAACGACGTGTTGTGCTCTAACAGAGCTATCATTGGATCGAGATCAACTTGGAGCCGTACCACCTACGCCAAACACATACGAGCATACCGTTGCTATATTATCAGTTGTCACAGATCGCTATTGAGCCTAACAAGGCCAATATATAAACACATATGGAAGTGCCAATCTAAACCAATTGACAATAAATATTGTAACTCCTTAGACATTTATTTATTTCTCTTTTCGAAGTATGAATGAATACGACCCAACAAATATCATGATTTTCAAATGATGGTAAAATCGTTTGTTTTAATGATCTAGACATTTTGACAGAGAGAATTCATGATATGTTTATGATTTAACCAAATGAGCCCACTTATATTATCTTTAAGAGTGTTTATTTTATTAAGCTGAAACACAATGGATATTGGTTTCACTTTTAAGTGGAATAGGATTCAACCATAGCATAGGCATACCATTGTTTGGTGTTATGGATTTTGACAAAAAGATGCAAGTTGACAAATTTAGTATATAAGCGTAATAAATACGCTCACAAAATAGGGGAAAAGACCAAGATGCAAGGAATGAAATTGGACACTCATCTCTTCCGTGAGGAATAGATTTTCTGAATTGATACTACAAGTTCATTCTATACCAATTGACAAACACTCATATATAGAAATCAATTCATTCCCTTGTATCCAAACCCACTAAACAAACAACCCTTTAGTTTAACCCATTTATCAATTATCAAAGACAATACACATATTCTACCGACCGATAAATTACGTACTATAATTTTAAAACTATTCTACATCGATGTTAATAATAATAATAACAATATTAATAATAATAACTGTAATGACAACGAATTATATAAATAACATTTGCCAAAGTAGCTTACTGTTCATCTACAGTAACTCAACTTTCAAAAATGACAAAATAGTCCCTTCAGTTTGGTTGCGTTCCAGTAATAGTCTTTAACAAATTGAAAAATTTGCCGTTAAATGCTATTGCAAGATTAGTCCTGACGTCAAAATATTACTAGTAACTATTTGTGTGACAAAAAGTTTCACAAATAGACTTTTTAGTTACCTAACAACTTGAGTAACGGTCCCTAAATAAAAGAGAATTTATATGCACACTCAAACTTTTAATTGGGACACTCTATTGTGTGCATTAGATACTTGTACAAGGTTTACAACGTGCTTTAACTGTTTGTACAGTTGAGTGTCCCAATCACAAAGTTGAGTGTGCAAATCACCTCCCTAAATAAAATTTACTTTGTTGAATAAAGATGTTAACAAGTATTGTTTATAAATTAACCATATTTAGATTGTTTGTATTTGTAGTCACACTCACATGTGGAAACTAAGTTAGTCGAGTAAATGAAAATGAAGTAGTCTCATAGATATGGATAAAAGAAAATGAAATACCATTACTAAATTTTGTATTCTATTAGACATATAATATTTTTGATTTTAGGATATGCAATTTCACTAGATCCATATTGCATATACAAACAAATTCGACCGCTATAAGAGTGAACGGCGCAATCTGTTGTACATTCTCGTTATAGTATTTTTTGTGCTATAGCGGCGACGCCACTGCACCGCCGTTCCATGTTATAGGTTCTTCAATTCTTCGCCAACCATATCACTATCAATTTTCGTTTTTTTTAATGAGTAGGTTATTTTTGGTGATGTGTTGTAGAAATTTACTAAAAAAAGGGTTTTATTTATTTTTTATTTTTTTTAAAGGTAAATATTGATGTAACGGTAAATAACACACCTATAACACCCACTGCAAGTAGCTATCTACATGATTACACATAATAGGAAATTTATTGTTGTTGTATTGTTTTAAGATTTACACATTTTAGAAATATCCTTCTTGTTTTGGTAACTTTGATTGATAACAATGAATTGCAAATATTTGGAGCATATCCTTCTTGTTTTCAAAAAACATTACATAAATTCTTGTTTTCATAAAATTATTTATTATCATTGACTTCTTGTACTAAATGTTGTACCTATCTACACTTTTTGTAGGGGAAAAAATTAACGAGTCATTTTACAAACATAATAATTAATGAAGCAATAACTTCACTGTATAATAATAATTAATACAAGTCGCATGAAATAGTGGGCTTCAAACGCATAAAATTCAAACATTTGACTTTTGAGATATTGCGTAGATTCTATTTTCAAGATGCAAGTACTCACTCTTTAGATTCTTTGTTTTCGGGAAAGAAAACATTTAATTAAAAATAGCAAGTTGTCAATAATGGTAGCCCATCAAACTTACATAAACGGATAAAGTTTTACATGTTTCGGTTATCCGGTAAATCGAGTCTTTCACTTTGATATACACGGTCTAATTAAGATATCTCGTGACCGTTTTCAACTTTTTTTCTTTGTCACCCCACATGCATATCTAGTGATGTTTGAGACATAACCTCTGTAAGTAGGTTAAGTGTCTTATCACGATGCGTTTATTTATTTCTCTTTTCAATAACGATAGACGTGACACGACTTGTTCTATAGTTGTTGGGCCACATTCCCTAATTATTTTAGCTGAACGGTGTCCACGCGCTATATGTTCTAGAGTCGGCATGCCACCTACGCCAAACACATACGAGCATACCGTAGATATATTAACAGTTGTCACAGATCGCTATTGAGCCTAACAAGGCCAATATATAAACACATATGGAAGTGCCAATCTAAACCAATTGACAATAAATATTGTAACTCCTTAGACATTTATTTATTTCTCTTTTCGAAGTATGAATGAATTCGACCCAACAAATATTACGATTTTAAAATGATAGTAAAATCATTTGTTTTAATGATCTAGACATTTTGACAGAGAGAATTCATGATATGTTTATGATTTAACCAAATGAGCCCACTTATATTATCTTTAAGAGTGTTTATTTTATTAAGCTGAAACACAATGGATATTGGTTTCACTTTTAAGTGGAATAGGATTCAACCTTAGCCATAGGCATACCATTGTTTGGTGTTATGGATTTTGACAAAAAGATGCAAGTTGACAAATTTAGTATATAAGTTTAATAAATACGCTCACAAAATAGGGGAAAAGACCAAGAATTAAGGAATGAAATTAGACACTCATCTCTTCCATGAGGAATAGATTTTCTGTATTGATTCTACAAGTTCATTCTATACCAACTGCCAAACACTCATATATAGAATCAATTCATTCCTTTGTATCCAAACCCACTAAACAAACAACCCTTTAGTTTAACCCATTTATCAATTATCAAAGACAATACACATATTCTACCGACCGATAAATTACGTAATATAATTTTAAAACTATTCTACATCGATGTTAATAATAATAATAACAATAATAATAATAATAATAACTGTAATGACAACGAATTATATAAATAACATTTGCCAAAGTAGCTTACTGTTCATCTACAGTAACTCAACTTTCAAAAATGACAAAATAGTCCCTTCAGTTTGGTTACGTTCCAGTATAGTCTTTAACAAATTGAAAAATTTGCCGTTAAATGCTATTGCAAGATTAGTCCCGATGTCAAAATATTACTAGTAACTGTTTGTGTGACAAAAAGTTTCACAAATAGACTTTTTAGTTACCTAACAACTTGAGTAACGGTCCCTAAATAAAAGAGAATTTATTTGCATACTCAAACTTTTAATTGGGACACTCTATTGGGTGCATTAGATACTTGTACAAGGTTTACAACGTGCTTTAACTGTTTGTACAGTTGAGTGTCCCAATCACAAAGTTGAGTGTGCAAATCACCTCCCTAAAAAAAATTTACTTTGTTAACTAAAGATGTTAACAAGTATTGTTTATAAATTAACCATATTTAGATTGTTTGTATTTGTAGTCACACTCACATGTGGAAACTAAGTTAGTCGAGTAAATGAAAATGAAGTAGTCTCATAGATATGGATAAAAGAAAATGAAATACCATTACTAAATTTTGTATTCTATTAGACATATAATAAGTTTTTGATTTTAGGATATGCAATTTCACTAGATCCATATTGCATATACAAACAAATTCGACCGCTATAAGAGTGAACGGCGCAATCTGTTGTACATTCTCGTTATTGTATTTTTTGTGCTATAGCGGCGACGCCACTGCACCGCCGTTCCATGTTATAGGTTCTTCAATTCTTCGCCAACCATATCACTATCAATTTTCGTTTTTTTAATGAGTAGGTTATTTTTGGTGATGTGTTTTAGAAATTTATTAAAAAAAGGGTTTTTTTTTATTTTTTATTTTTTTTAAAGGTAAATATTGATGTAACGGTAAATAACACACCTATAACACCCACTGCAAGTAGCTATCTACATGATTACACATAATAGGAAATTTATTGTTGTTGTATTGTTTTAAGATTTACACATTTTAGAAATATCCTTCTTGTTTTGGTAACTTTGATTGATAACAACGAATTGCAAATATTTGGAGCATATCCTTCTTGTTTTCAAAAAACATTACATAAATTCTTGTTTTCATAAAATTATTTATTATCATTGACTTCTTGTACTAAATGTTGTACCTATCTACACTTTTTGTAGGGGAAAAAATTAACGAGTCATTTTACAAACATAATAATTAATGAAGCAATAACTTCACTGTATAATAATAATAAATACAAGTCGCATGAAATAGTGGGCTTCAAACGCATAAAATTCAAACATTTGACTTTTGAGATATTGCGTAGATTCTATTTTCAAGATGCAAGTACTCACTCTTTAGATTCTTTGTTTTCGGGAAAGAAAACATTTAATTAAAAATAGCAAATTGTCAATAATGGTAGCCCATCAAACTTACATAAACGGATAAAGTTTTACATGTTTCGGTTATCCGGTAAATCGAGTCTTTCACTTTGATATACACGGTCTAATTAAGATATCTCGTGACCGTTTTCAACTTTTTTTCTTTGTCACCCCACATGCATATCTAGTGATGTTTGAGACATAACCTCTGTAAGTAGGTTAAGTGTCTTATCACGATGCGTTTATTTATTTCTCTTTTCAATAACGATAGACGTGACACGACTTGTTCTATAGTTGTTGGGCCACATTCCCTAATTATTTTAGCTGAACGGTGTCCACGCGCTATATGTTCTAGAGTCGGCAGGCCACCTACGCCAAACACATACGAGCATACCGTATATATATTAACAGTTGTCACAGATCGCTATTGAGCCTAACAAGGCCAATATATAAACACATATGGAAGTGCCAATCTAAACCAATTGACAATAAATATTGTAACTCCTTAGACATTTATTTATTTCTCTTTTCGAAGTATGAATGAATTCGACCCAACAAATATTACGATTTTAAAATGATAGTAAAATCATTTGTTTTAATGATCTAGACATTTTGACAGAGAGAATTCATGATATGTTTATGATTTAACCAAATGAGCCCACTTATATTATCTTTAAGAGTGTTTATTTTATTAAGCTGAAACACAATGGATATTGGTTTCACTTTTAAGTGGAATAGGATTCAACCTTAGCATAGGCATACCATTGTTTGGTGTTATGGATTTTGACAAAAAGATGCAAGTTGACAAATTTAGTATATAAGTTTAATAAATACGCTCACAAAATAGGGGAAAAGACCAAGATGTAAGGAATGAAATTAGACACTCATCTCTTCCATGAGGAATAGATTTTCTGTATTGATTCTACAAGTTCATTTTATACCAACTGCCAAACACTCATATATAGAATTCAATTCATTCCTTTGTATCCAAACCCACTAAACAAACAACCCTTTAGTTTAACCCATTTATCAATTATCAAAGACAATACACATATTCTACCGACCGCTAAAATTACGTAATATAATTTTAAAACTATTCTACATCGATGTTAATAATAATAATAATAACTGTAATGACAACGAATTATATAAATAAAATTTGTCAAAGTAGCTTACTGTTCATCTAGAGTAACTCAACTTTCAAAAATGATAGTTGAGTGTCCCAATCACAAAGTGGGGTGTGCAAATCACCTCCCTAAATAAAATTTACTTTGTTGAATAAAGATGTTAACAAGTATTGTTTATAAATTAACCATATTTATATTGTTTGTATTTGTAGTCACACTCACATGTGGAAACTAAGATAGTTGAGTAAATGAAAATGATGTAGTCTCATAGATATGGATAAAAGAAAATGAAATACCATTATTAAATTTTGTATTCTATTAGACATATAATAAGTTTTTGATTTTAGGATATGCAATTTCACTAGATCCATATTGCATATACAAACAAATTCGACCGCTATAATAGTGAACGGCGCAATCTGTTGTACATTCTCGTTATAGTATTTTTTGTGCTATACCGGCGACGCCACTGCACCGCCTTTCCATGTTATAGGTTCTTCAATTCTTCGCCAACCATATCACTATCAATTTTCGTTTTTTTAATGAGTAGGTTATTTTTGGTGATGTGTTGTAGAAATTCATTAAAAAAAGGGGTTTTTTTTTTTTTTATTTTTTTTAATTGTAAATATTGATGTAACGGTAAATAACACACCTATAACACCCACTGCAAGTAGCTATCTACATGATTACACATAATAGGAAACTTATTGTTGTTGTATTGTTTTAAGATTTACACATTTTAAGAATATCCTTCTTGTTTTTGTAACTTTGATTGATAACAATGAATTGCAAATATTTGGAGCATATTCTTCTTGTTTTCAAAAAACATTACTTAAATTCTTGTTTTCATGAAATTATTTATTATCATTGACTTCTTGTACAAAATGTTGTACCTATCTACACTTTTTGTAGGGAAAAAAATTAACGAGTCATTTTACAAACATAATAATTAATGAAGCAATAACTTCACTGTATTATAATAATTAATACAAGTCGCATGAAATGGTGGGCTTCAAAAGGATAAAATTTAAACATTTGACATTTGAGATATTGCGTAGATTCTATTTTCTAGATGCACGCACTCAATCTTTAGATTCTTTGTTATCGGGAAAGAAAACATTTAATAAAAAATAGCAAATTGTCAATAATGGTAGCCCATCAAACTTACATAAACGTATAAAGTTTTACATGTTTAGGTTATCCGGTAAATCGAGTCTTTCACTTTGATATACACGGTCTAATTAAGATATCTCGTGACCGTTTTCAATTTTTTTTCTTTGTCACCCCACATGCATATCTAGTGATGTTTGAGACATAACCTCTGTAAGTAGGTTAAGTGTCTTATCACGATGCTTTTATTTATTTCTCTTTTCGATAACGATAGACGTGACACGGCTTGTTCTATATTTGTTGGGCCACATGCCCTACTTATTTTAGCTGAACGGTGTCCACGCGCTATATGTTCTAGAGTCGGCAGGCCACCTGCCCTGCTATATTTGAACGACGTGTTGTGCTCTAACAGAGCTATCATTGGATCGAGATCAACTTAGAGCCGTACCACCTACGCCAAACACATACGAGCATACCGTTGCTATATTATCAGTTGTCACAGATCGCTATTGAGCCTAACAAGGCCAATATATAAACACATATGGAAGTGCCAATCTAAACCAATTGACAATAAATATTGTAACTCGTTAGACATTCATTTATTTCTCTTTTCGAAGTATGAATGAATTCGACGCAACAAATATCACGATTTTCAAATGATGGTAAAATCATTTGTTTTAATGATCTAGACATTTTGACAGAGAGAATTCATGATATGTTTATTATTTGACCAAATGAGCCCACTTATATTATCTTTAAGAGTGTTTATTTTATTAAGCTGAAACACAATGGATATTGGTTTCACTTTTAAGTGGAATAGGATTCAAACTTAGCATAGGCATACCATTGTTTGGTGTTATGGATTTTGACAAAAAGATGCAAGTTGACAAATTTAGTTTATAAGCGTAATAAATACACTCACAAAATAGGGGAAAACACCAAGATGTAAGGAATGAAATTGGACACTCATCTCATCCGTGAGGAATAGATTTTCTGAATTGATTCTACAAGTTCATTCTATACCAATTGACAAACACTCATATATAGAAATCAATTCATTCCTTTGTATCCAAACCCACTAAACAAACAACCCTGTAGTTTAACCCATTTATCAATTATCAAAGACAATACACATATTCTACCGACCAATAAATTACGTAATATAATTTTAAAACTATTCTACATCGATGTTAATAATAATAATAACAATAATAATAATAATAATAACTGTAATGACAACGAATTATATAAATAACATTTGCCAAAGTAGCTTACTGTTCATCTACAGTAACTCAACTTTCAAAAATGACAAAATAGTCCCTTCAGTTTGGTTGCGTTCCAGTAATAGTCTTTAACAAATTGAAAATTTTAACGTTAAATGCTATTGCAAGAATAGTCCCGATGTCAAAATATTACTAGTAACTGTTTGTGTGACAAAAAGTTTCACAAATAGACTTTTTAGTTACCTAACAACTTGAGTAACGGTCCCTAAATAAAAGAGAAATTATTTGCACACTCAAACTTTTAATTGGGACACTCTATTGTGTGCATTAGATACTTGTACAAGGTTTACAACGTGCTTTAACTGTTTGTACAGTTGAGTGTCCCAATCACAAAGTTGAGTGTGCAAATCACCTCCCTAAAAAAAATTTACTTTGTTGACTAAAGATGTTAACAAATATTGTTTATAAATTATCCATATTTAAATTGTTTGTATTTGTAGTCACACTCACATGTGGAAACTAAGTTAGTCGAGTAAATGAAAATGAAGTAGTCTCATAGATATGGATAAAAGAAAATGAAATACCATTACTAAATTTTGTATTCCATTAGACATATAATAAGTTTTTGATTTTAGGATATGCAATTTCACTAGATCCATATTGCATATACAAACAAATTCGACCGCTATAAGAGTGAACGGCGCAATCTGTTGTACATTCTCGTTATAGTATTTTTTGTGCTATAGCGGCGACGCCACTGCACCGCCGTTCCATGTTATAGTTTCTTCAATTCTTCGCCAACCATATCACTATCAATTTTTGTTTTTTTAATGAGTAGGTTATTTTTGGTGATGTGTTTTAGAAATTTATTAAAAAAAGGGGTTTTTTTTTTTTTTTTTTTTTTTTTTTTTTTTTTTAAAGGTAAATATTGATATAACGGTAAATAACACACCTATAACACCCACTGCAAGTAGCTATCTACATGATTACACATAATAGGAAATTTATTGTTGTTGTATTGTTTTAAGATTTACACATTTTAGAAATATCCTTCTTGTTTTGGTAACTTTGATTGATAACAACGAATTGCAAATATTTGGAGCATATCCTTCTTGTTTTCAAAAAACATTACATAAATTCTTGTTTTCATAAAATTATTTATTATCATTGACTTCTTGTACTAAATGTTGTACCTATCTACACTTTTTGTAGGGGAAAAAATTAACGAGTCATTTTACAAACATAATAATTAATGAAGTAATAACTTCACTGTATAATTATAATAAATACAAGTCGCATGAAATTGTGGGCTTCAAACGCATAAAATTCAAACATTTGACTTTTGAGATATTGCGTAGATTCTATTTTCAAGATGCAAGTACTCACTCTTTAGATTCTTTGTTTTTGGGAAAGAAAACATTTAATTAAAAATAGCAAATTGTCAATAATGGTAGCCCATCAAACTTACATAAACGGATAAAGTTTTACATGTTTAGGTTATCCGGTAAATCGAGTCTTTCACTTTGATACACACGGTCTAATTAAGATATCTCGTGACCGTTTTCAACTTTTTTTCTTTGTCACCCCACATGCATATCTAGTGATGTTTGAGACATAACCTCTGTAAGTAGGTTAAGTGTCTTATCACGATGCGTTTATTTATTTCTCTTTTCAATAACGATAGACGTGACACGACTTGTTCTATAGTTGTTGGGCCACATTCCCTAATTATTTTAGCTGAACGGTGTCCACGCGCTATATGTTCTAGAGTCGGCAGGCCACCTACGCCAAACACATACGAGCATACCGTAGATATATTAACAGTTGTGACAGATCGCTATTGAGCCTAACAAGGCCAATATATAAACACATATGGAAGTGCCAATCTAAACCAATTGACAATAAATATTGTAACTCCTTAGACATTTATTTATTTCTCTTTTCGAAGTATGAATGAATTCGACCCAACAAATATTACGATTTTAAAATGATAGTAAAATCATTTGTTTTAATGATCTAGACATTTTGACAGAGAGAATTCATGATATGTTTATGATTTAACCAAATGAGCCCACTTATATTATCTTTAAGAGTGTTTATTTTATTAAGCTGAAACACAATGGATATTGGTTTCACTTTTAAGTGGAATAGGATTCAACCTTAGCATAGGCATACCATTGTTTGGTGTTATGGATTTTGACAAAAAGATGCAAGTTGACAAATTTAGTATATAAGTTTAATAAATAGGCTCACAAAATAGGGGAAAAGACCAAGATGTAAGGAATGAAATTAGACACTCATCTCTTCCATGAGGAATAGATTTTCTGTATTGAATCTACAAGTTCATTTTATACCAACTGCCAAACACTCATATATAGAATTCAATTCATTCCTTTGTATCCAAACCCACTAAACAAACAACCCTTTAGTTTAACCCATTTATCAATTATCAAAGACAATACACGTATTCTACCGACCACTAAAATTACGTAATATAATTTTAAAACTATTCTACATCGATGTTAATAATAATAATAACAATAATAATAATAATAACTGTAATGACAACGAATTATATAAATAACATTTGTCAAAGTAGCTTACTGTTCATCTAGAGTAACTCAACTTTCAAAAATGACAGTTGAGTGTCCCAATCACAAAGTTGGGTGTGCAAATCACCTCCCTAAATAAAATTTACTTTGTTGAATAAAGATGTTAACAAGTATTGTTTATAAATTAACCATATTTATATTGTTTGTATTTGTAGTCACACTCACATGTGGAAACTAAGATAGTTGAGTAAATGAAAATGATGTAGTCTCATAGATAAGGATAAAAGAAAATGAAATACCATTATTAAATTTTGTATTCTATTAGACATATAATAAGTTTTTGATTTTAGGATATGCAATTTCACTAGATCCATATTGCATATACAAACAAATTCGACCGCTATAATAGTGAACGGCGCAATCTGTTGTACATTCTCGTTATAGTATTTTTTGTGCTATAGCGGCGACGCCACTGCACCGCCTTTCCATGTTATAGGTTCTTCAATTCTTCGCCAACCATATCACTATCAATTTTCGTTTTTTTAATGAGTAGGTTATTTTTGGTGATGTGTTGTAGAAATTCATTAAAAAAAGGGGTTTTTTTTTTTTTTTTTTTTTTTTTTTTTTTTTTTTTTTTGTAAATATTGATGTAACGGTAAATAACACACCTATAACACCCACTGCAAGTAGCTATCTACATGATTACACATAATAGGAAACTTATTGTTGTTGTATTGTTTTAAGATTTACACATTTTAAGAATATCCTTCTTGTTTTTGTAACTTTGATTGATAACAATGAATTGCAAATATTTGGAGCATATTCTTCTTGTTTTCAAAAAACATTACTTAAATTCTTGTTTTCATGAAATTATTTATTATCATTGACTTCTTGTACAAAATGTTGTACCTATCTACACTTTTTGTAGGGAAAAAAATTAACGAGTCATTTTACAAACATAATAATTAATGAAGCAATAACTTCACTGTATTATAATAATTAATACAAGTCGCATGAAATGGTGGGCTTCAAAAGGATAAAATTTAAACATTTGACATTTGAGATATTGCGTAGATTCTATTTTCTAGATGCACGCACTCAATCTTTAGATTCTTTGTTATCGGGAAAGAAAACATTTAATAAAAAATAGCAAATTGTCAATAATGGTAGCCCATCAAACTTACATAAACGGATAAAGTTTTACATGTTTAGGTTATCTGGTAAATCGAGTCTTTCACTTTGATATACACGGTCTAATTAAGATATCTCGTGACCGTTTTCAATTTTTTTTCTTTGTCACCCCACATGCATATCTAGTGATGTTTGAGACATAACCTATGTAAGTAGGTTAAGTATCTTATCACGATGCGTTTATTTATTTCTCTTTTCGATAACGATAGACGTGACACGGCTTGTTCTATAGTTGTTGGGCCACATGCGCTACTTATTTTAGCTGAACGGTGTCCACGCGCTATATGTTCTAGAGTCGGCAGGCCACCTGCCCTGCTATATTTGAACGACGTGTTGTGCTCTAACAGAGCTATCATTGGATCGAGATCAACTTGGAGCCGTACCACCTACGCCAAACACAGACGGGCATACCGTAGCTATATTATCAGTTGTCACAGATCGCTATTGAGCCTAACAAGGCCAATATATAAACACATATGGAAGTGCCAATCTAAACCAATTAACAATAAATATTGTAACTCCTTAGACATTTATTTATTTCTCTTTTCGAAGTATGAATGAATTCGACCCAACAAATATAACGATTTTCAAATGATGGTAAAATCGTTTGTTTTAATGATCTAGACATTTTGACAGAGAGAATTCTTGATATGTTTATGATTTAACCAAATGAGCCCATTTATATTATCTTGAAGAGTGTTTATTTTATTAAGATGAAACACAATGGATATTGGTTTCACTTTTAAGTGGAATAGGATTCAGCCTTAGCATAGGCATACCATTGTTTGGTGTTATGTATTTTTGACAAAAAGATGCAAGTTGACAAATTTAGTATATAAGTGTAATAAATACGCTCACAAAATAGGGGAAAAGACCAAGATGTAAGGAATGAAATTGGACACTCATCTCTTCCATGAGGAATAGATTTTCTGAATTGATTCTACAAGTTCATTCTATACCAATTGCCAAACACTCATATATAGAAATCAATTCATTCATTTGTAAGCAAACCCACTAAACAAACAACCCTTTAGTTTAACCCATTTATCAATTATCAAAGACAATACACATATTCTACCGACCGATAAATTACGTAATATAATTTTAAAACGATTCTACATCGATGTTAATAATAATAATAACAATAATAATAATAATAACTGTAATGACAACGAATTATATAAATAACATTTGCCAAAGTAGCTTACTGTTCATCTAGAGTAACTCAACTTTCAAAAATGACAGTTGAGTGTCCCAATCACAAAGTTGAGTGTGCAAATCACCTACCTAAATAAAATTTACTTTGTTGAATAAAGATGTTAACAAGTATTGTTTATAAATTAACCATATTTAGATTGTTTGTATTTGTAGTCACACTCACATGTGGAAATTATGTTAGTCGAGTAAATGAAAATGAAGTAGTCTCATAGATATGGATAAAAGAAAATGAAATACCATTACTAAATTTTGTATTCTATTGGACATATAATAAGTTTTTTATTTTAGGATATGCAATTTCACTAGATCCATATTGCATATACAAACAAATTCGACCGCTATAAGAGTGAACGGTGCAATCCGTTGTACATTCTCGTTATAGCATTTTTTGTGCTATAGCGGCGACGTCACTGCACCGCCTTTCCATGTTATAGGTTCTTCCATTCTTCGCCAACCATATCACTATCAATTTTCGTTTTTTAATGAGTAGGTTATTTTTGATGATGTGTTGTAGAAATTTTATTAAAAAAAGCGTTTTTTTTTTTTTTTTTTTTTTTTTTTAAATGGTAAATATTGATGTAACGGTAAATAACACACCTATAACACCCACTGCAAGTAGCTATCTACATGATAACACATAATAGGAAATTTATTGTTGTTGTATTGTTTTAAGATTTACACATTTTAGAAATATCCTTCTTGTTTTTGTAACTTTGATTGATAACAATGAATTGCAAATATTTGGAGCATATTCTTCTTGTTTTCAAAAAACATTACTTAAATTCTTGTTTTCATGAAATTATTTATTATCATTGACTTCTTGTACAAAATGTTGTACCTATCTACACTTTTTGTAGGGAAAAAAATTAACGAGTCATTTTACAAACATAATAATTAATGAAGCAATAACTTCACTGTATTATAATAATTAATACAAGTCGCATGAAATGGTGGGCTTCAAAAGGATAAAATTTAAACATTTGACATTTGAGATATTGCGTAGATTCTATTTTCTAGATGCACGCACTCAATCTTTAGATTCTTTGTTATCGGGAAAGAAAACATTTAATAAAAAATAGCAAATTGTCAATAATGGTAGCCCATCAAACTTACATAAACGGATAAAGTTTTACATGTTTAGGTTATCTGGTAAATCGAGTCTTTCACTTTGATATACACGGTCTAATTAAGATATCTCGTGACCGTTTTCAATTTTTTTTCTTTGTCACCCCACATGCATATCTAGTGATGTTTGAGACATAACCTATGTAAGTAGGTTAAGTATCTTATCACGATGCGTTTATTTATTTCTCTTTTCGATAACGATAGACGTGACACGGCTTGTTCTATAGTTGTTGGGCCACATGCGCTACTTATTTTAGCTGAACGGTGTCCACGCGCTATATGTTCTAGAGTCGGCAGGCCACCTGCCCTGCTATATTTGAACGACGTGTTGTGCTCTAACAGAGCTATCATTGGATCGAGATCAACTTGGAGCCGTACCACCTACGCCAAACACAGACGAGCATACCGTAGCTATATTATCAGTTGTCACAGATCGCTATTGAGCCTAACAAGGCCAATATATAAACACATATGGAAGTGCCAATCTAAACCAATTAACAATAAATATTGTAACTCCTTAGACATTTATTTATTTCTCTTTTCGAAGTATGAATGAATTCGACCCAACAAATATAACGATTTTCAAATGATGGTAAAATCGTTTGTTTTAATGATCTAGACATTTTGACAGAGAGAATTCATTGATATGTTTATGATTTAACCAAATGAGCCCATTTATATTATCTTGAAGAGTGTTTATTTTATTAAGATGAAACACAATGGATATTGGTTTCACTTTTAAGTGGAATAGGATTCAGCCTTAGCATAGGCATACCATTGTTTGGTGTTATGTATTTTTGACAAAAAGATGCAAGTTGACAAATTTAGTATATAAGTGTAATAAATACGCTCACAAAATAGGGGAAAAGACCAAGATGTAAGGAATGAAATTGGACACTCATCTCTTCCATGAGGAATAGATTTTCTGAATTGATTCTACAAGTTCATTCTATACCAATAGCCAAACACTCATATATAGAAATCAATTCATTCATTTGTAAGCAAACCCACTAAACAAACAACCCTTTAGTTTAACCCATTTATCAATTATCAAAGACAATACACATATTCTACCGACCGATAAATTACGTAATATAATTTTAAAACGATTCTACATCGATGTTAATAATAATAATAACAATAATAATAATAATAATAACTGTAATGACAACGAATTATATAAATAACATTTGTCAAAGTAGCTTACTGTTCATCTAGAGTAACTCAACTTTCAAAAATGACAGTTGAGTGTCCCAATCACAAAGTTGAGTGTGCAAATCACCTACCTAAATAAAATTTACTTTGTTGAATAAAGATGTTAACAAGTATTGTTTATAAATTAACCATATTTAGATTGTTTGTATTTGTAGTCACACTCACATGTGGAAATTATGTTAGTCGAGTAAATGAAAATGAAGTAGTCTCATAGATATGGATAAAAGAAAATGAAATACCATTACTAAATTTTGTATTCTATTGGACATATAATAAGTTTTTTATTTTAGGATATGCAATTTCACTAGATCCATATTGCATATACAAACAAATTCGACCGCTATAAGAGTGAACGGTGCAATACGTTGTACATTCTCGTTATAGCATTTTTTGTGCTATAGCGGCGACGCCACTGCACCGCCTTTCCATGTTATAGGTTCTTCCATTCTTCGCCAACCATATCACTATCAATTTTAGTTTTTTTTAATGAGTAGGTTATTTTTGATGATGTGTTGTAGAAATTTTATTAAAAAAAGCGTTTTTTTTTTTTTTTTTTTTTTTTTTTTTAATGGTAAATATTGATGTAACGGTAAATAACACACCTATAACACCCACTGCAAGTAGCTATCTACATGATTACACATAATAGGAAATTTATTGTTGTTTTATTGTTTTAAGATTTACACATTTTAGGAATATCCTTCTTGTTTTGGTAACTTTGATTGATAACAAGGAATTGCAAATATTTGGAGCATATCTTTCTTATTTTCAAAAAACATTACTTAAATTCTTGTTTTCATGAAATTATTTATAGTCATTGACTTCTTGTACTAAATGTTGTACCTATCTACAATTTTCGTAGGGAAAAAAATTAACGAGTCATTTTACAAACATAATAATTAATGAAGCAATAACTTCACTGTATTATAATAATTAATACAAGTCGCATGAAATGGTGGGCTTCGAACGCATAAAATTTAAACATTTGACATTTGAGATATTGCGTAGATTCTATTTTCTAGATGCACGCACTCAATCTTTAGATTCTTTGTCTTCGGGAAAGAAAACATTTAATAAAAAATAGCTAATTGTCAATAATGGTAGCCCATCAAACTTACATAAACGGATAAAGTTTTACATGTTTAGGTTATCTGGTAAATCGAGTCTTTCACTTTGATATACATGGTCTAATTAAGATATCTCGTGACCGTTTTCAATTTTTTTTCTTTGTCACCCCACATGCATATCTAGTGATGTTTGAGACATAACCTCTGTAAGTAGGTTAAGTGTCTTATCACGATGCGTTTATTTATTTCTCTTTTCGATAACGATAGACGTGACACGGCTTGTTCTATAGTTGTTGGGCCACATGCGCTACTTATTTTAGCTGAATGGTGTCCACGCGCTATATGTTCTAGAGTCGGCAGGCCACCTGCCCTGCTATATTTGAACGACGTGTTGTGCTCTAACAGAGCTATCATTGGATCGAGATCAACTTGGAGCCGTACCACCTACGCCAAACACATACGGGCATACCGTAGCTATATTATCAGTTGTCACAGATCGCTATTGAGCCTAACAAGGCCAATATATAAACACATATGGAAGTGCCAATCTAAACCAATTGACAATAAATATTGTAACTCCTTAGATATTTATTTATTTCTCTTTTCGAAGTATGAATGAATTCGACCCAACAAATATAACGATTTTCAAATGATGGTAAAATCGTTTGTTTTAATGATCTAGACATTTTGACAGAGAGAATTCATGATATGTTTATGATTTATCCAAATGAGCCCACTTATATTATCTTTAAGAGTGTTTATTTTATTAAGATGAAACACAAGGGATATTGGTTTCACTTTTAAGTGGAATAGGATTCAGCCTTAGCATCGGCATACCATTGTTTGGTGTTATGGATTTTTGACAAAAAGATGCAAGTTGACAAATTTAGTATATAAGTGTAATAAATACGCTCACAAAATAGGGGAAAAGACCAAGATGTAAGGAATGAAATTAGACACTCATCTCTTCCATGAGGAATAGATTTTCTGAATTGATTCTACAAGTTCATTCTATACCAATTGCCAAACACTCATATATAGAAATCAATTCATTCCTTTGTAAGCAAACCCACTAAACAAACAACCCTTTAGTTTAACCCATTTATCAATTATCAAAGACAATACACATATTCTACTGACAGATTAATTACGTAATATAATTTTAAAACGATTCTACATCGATGTTAATAATAATAATAACAATAATAATAATAATAATAACTGTAATGACAACGAATTATATAAATAACATTTGTCAAAGTAGCTTACTGTTCATCTAGAGTAACTCAACTTTCAAAAATGACAGTTGAGTGTCCCAATCACAAAGTTGAGTGTGCAAATCACCTCCCTATATAAAATTTACTTTCTTGAATAAAGATGTTAACAAGATTGTTTATAAATTAACCATATTTAGATTGTTTGTATTTGTAGTCACACTCACATGTGGAAATTAATGTTAGTCGAGTAAATGAAAATGAAGTAGTCTCATAGATATAGATAAAAGAAAATGAAATACCATTACTAAATTTTGTATTCTATTAGACATATAATAAGTTTTTGATTTTAGGATATGCAATTTCACTAGATCCATATTGCATATACAAACAAATTCGACCGCTATAAGAGTGAACGGTGCAATCTGTTGTACATTCTCGTTATAGCATTTTTTGTGCTATAGCGGCGACGTCACTGCACCGCCTTTCCATGTTATAGGTTCTTCCATTCTTCGCCAACCATATCACTATCAATTTTCGTTTTTTTTAATGAGTAGGTTATTTTTGATGATGTGTTGTAGAAATTTTATTAAAAAAGCGTTTTTTTTTTTTTTTTTTTTTTTTTTTAAATGGTAAATATTGATGTAACGGTAAATAACACACCTATAACACCCACTGCAAGTAGCTATCTACATGATAACACATAATAGGAAATTTATTGTTGTTTTATTGTTTTAAGATTTACACATTTTAGGAATATCCTTCTTGTTTTGGTAACTTTGATTGATAACAAGGAATTGCAAATATTTGGAGCATATCTTTCTTATTTTCAAAAAACATTACTTAAATTCTTGTTTTCATGAAATTATTTATAATCATTGACTTCTTGTACTAAATGTTGTACCTATCTACAATTTTGTAGGGAAAAAAATTAACGAGTCATTTTACAAACATAATAATTAATGAAGCAATAACTTCACTGTATAATAATAATTAATACAAGTCGCATGAAATGGTGGGCTTCAAACGCATAAAATTTAAACATTTGACTTTTGAGATATTGCGTAGATTCTATTTTCAAGATGCACGCACTCAATCTTTAGATTCTTTGTCTTCGGGAAAGAAAACATTTAATAAAAAATAGCAAATTGTCAATAATGGTAGCCCATCAAACTTACATAAACGGATAAGTTTTACATGTTTAGGTTATCTGGTAAATCGAGTCTTTCACTTTGATATACACGGTCTAATTAAGATATCTCGTGACCGTTTTCAATTTTTTTTCTTTGTCACCCCACATGCATATCTAGTGATGTTTGAGACATAACCTATGTAAGTAGGTTAAGTGTCTTATCATGATGCGTTTATTTATTTCTCTTTTCGATAACGATAGACGTGACACGGCTTGTTCTATAGTTGTTGGGCCACATGCGCTACTTATTTTAGCTGAACGGTGTCCACGCGCTATATGTTCTAGAGTCGGCAGGCCACCTGCCCTGCTATATTTGAACGACGTGTTGTGCTCTAACAGAGCTATCATTGGATCGAGATCAACTTGGAGCCGTACCACCTACGCCAAACACAGACGGGCATACCGTAGCTATATTATCAGTTGTCACAGATCGCTATTGAGCCTAACAAGGCCAATATATAAACACATATGGAAGTGCCAATCTAAACAAATTGACAATAAATATTGTAACTCCTTAGACATTTATTTATTTCTCTTTTCGAAGTATGAATGAATTCGATCCAAAAAATATAACGATTTTCAAATGATGGTAAATTCGTTTGTTTTAATGATCTAGACATTTTGATAGAGAGAATTCATGATATTTTTATGATTTAACCAAATGAGCCCACTTATATTATCTTTAAGAGTGTTTATTTTATTAAGCTGAAACACAATGGATATTGGTTTCACTTTTAAGTGGAATAGGATTCAGCCTTAGCATCGGCATACCATTGTTTGGTGTTATGGATTTTTGACAAAAAGATGCAAGTTGACAAATTTAGTATATAAGTGTAATAAATACGCTCACAAAATAGGGGAAAAGACCAAGATGTAAGGAATGAAATTGGACACTAATTTCTTCCATGAGGAATAGATTTTCTGAATTGATTCTACAAGTTCATTCTATACCAATTGCCAAACACTCATATATAGAAATCAATTCATTCCTTTGTAAGCAAACCCACTAAACAAACAACCCTTTAGTTTAACCCATTTATCAATTATCAAAGACAATACACATATTCCACCGACCGATAAATTACGTAATATAATTTTAAAACGATTCTACATCGATGTTAATAATAATAATAATAACAATAATAATAATAATAACTGTAATGACAATGAATTATATAAATAACATTTGTCAAAGTAGCTTACTGTTCATCTAGAGTAACTCAACTTTCAAAAATGACAGTTGAGTGTCGCAATCACAAAGTTGAGTGTGCAAATCACCTCCCTAAATAAAATTTACTTTGTTTAATAAAGATGTTAACAAGTATTGTTTATAAATTAACCATATTTAGATTGTTTGTATTTGTAGTCACACTCACATGTGGAAATTAAGTTAGTCGAGTAAATTAAAATGAAGTAGTCTCATAGAGATATGGATAAAAGAAAATGAAATACCATTACTAAATTTTGTATTCTATTAGACATATAATAAGTTTTTTATTTTAGGATATGCAATTTCACTAAATCCATATTGCATATACAAACAAATTCGACTGCTATAAGAGTGAACAGTGCAATCCGTTGTACATTCTCGTTATAGCATTGTTTGTGCTATAGCGGCGACGCCACTGCACCGCCTTTTCATGTTATAGGTTCTTCCATTCCTCGCCAACCATATCACTATCAATTTTCATTTTTTTTTTAATGAGTAGGTTATTTTTGATGATGTGTTGTAGAAATTTTATTAAAAAAGCATTTTTTTTTAATGGTAAATATTGATATAACGGTAAATAATGCACCTATAACACCCACTGCAAGTAGCTATCTACATGATTACACATAATAGGAAATTTATTGTTGTTTTATTGTTTTAAGATTTACACATTTTAGGAATATCCTTCTTGTTTTGGTAACTTTGATTGATAACAAGGAATTGCAAATATTTGGAGCATATCTTTCTTATTTTCAAAAAATATTACTTAAATTCTTGTTTTCATAAAATTATTTATTATCATTGACTTCTTGTGCTAAATGATGTACCTATCTACACATTTTGTAGGAAAAAAATTAACGAGTCATTTTACAAACATAATAATTAATGAAGCAATAACTTCACTGTATAATAATAACTAATACAAGTCGCATGAAATAGTGGGCTTCAAACGCATAAAATTTAAACATTTGACTTTTGAGATATTGCGTAGATTCTATTTTCAAGATGCACGCACTCAATCTTTAGATTCTTTGTTTTCGGGAAAGAAAACATTTAATAAAAAATAGCAAATTGTCAATAATGGTAGCCCATCAAACTTACATAAACGGATAAAGTTTTACATGTTTAGGTTATTCGGTAAATCGAGTCTTTCACTTTGATATGCACGGTCTAATTAAGATATCTCGTGACCGTTTTCAATTTTTTTTCTTTGTCACCCCACATGCATATCTAATGATGTTTGAGACATAACCTCTGTTAGTAGGTTAAGTGTCTTATCACGATGCGTTTATTTATTTCTCTTTTCGATAACGATAGACGTGACACGGCTTGTTCTATAGTTGTTGGGCCACATGCGCTACTTATTTTAGCTGAACGGTGTCCACGCGCTATATGTTCTAGAGTCGGCAGGCCACCTGCCCTGCTATTTTTGAACGACGTGTTGTGCTCTAACAGAGCTATCATTGGATTGAGATCAACTTGGAGCCGTACCACCTACGCCAAACACATACGGGCATACCGTAGCTAAATTATCAGTTGTCACAGATCGCTATTGAGCCTAACAAGGCCAATATATAAATACATATGGAAGTGCCAATCTAAACCAATTGACAATAAATATTGTAACTCCTTATACATTTATTTATTTCTCTTTTCGATGTATGAATGGATTCGACCCAACAAATATCATGATTTTCAAATGATGGTAAAATCGTTTGTTTTAATGATCTAGACATTTTGACAGAGAGAATTCATGGTATGTTTCTGATTTAACAAAATGAGCCCACTTATATTATCTTTAAGAGTGTTTATTTTATTAAGCTGAAACACAATGGATATTGGTTTCACTTTTAAGTGGAATAGGATTCAGCCTTAGCATAGGCATACCATTGTTTGGTGTTATGGATTTTGACAAAAAGATGCAAGTTGACAAATTTAGTATATAAGTGTAACAAATACGCTCACAAAATAGGGGAAAAGACCAAGATGTAAGGAATGAAATTGGACACTCATCTCTTCCATGAGGAATAGATTTTCTGAATTGATTCTACAAGTTCATTCTATACCAATTGCCAAACACTCATATATAGAAATCAATTCATTCCTTTGTATCCAAACCCACTAAAGAAACAACCCTTTAGTTTAACCCATTTATCAATTATCAAAGACAATACACATATTCTACCTACCGATAAATTATGTAATATAATATTAAAACGATTCTACATCGATATTAATAATAATAATAACAATAATAATATTAATAACTGTAATGACTACGAATTATATAAATAACATTTGTCAAAGTAGCTTACTGTTCTTCTACAGTAACTCAACTTTCAAAAATGACAAAATAGTCCCTTCAGTTTGGTTGCGTTCCAGTAACAGTCTTTAACAAATTAAAAATTTTTCCGTTAAATGCTATTGCAAGATTAGCCCCGAAGTCAAAATATTACTACCTCCGTCCCATATTAAATGTCCAGTTTTGTCTGACAAAAAGTTACGCAATTGACTTTTTAGTTACCTAACAACTTGAGTAACGGTCCCTAAATAAAAGAGAATTTATTTGCACACTCAAACTTTTAATTGGGACACTCTATTGTGTGCATTAGATACTTGTACAAGGTTTGCAACGTGCTTTAACTGTTTGTACAGTTGAGTGTCCCAATCACAAAGTTGAGTGTGCAAATCACCTCCATAAATAAAATTTATTTTGTTGAATAAAGATGTTAACAAGTATTGTTTATAAATTAACCATATTTAGATTGTTTGTATTTGTAGTCACACTCACATGTGGAAATTAAGTTAGTCGAGTAAATGAAAATGAAGTAGTCAAATAGATATGGATAAAAGAAAATGAAATACCATTACTAAATTTTGTATTCTATTAGACATATAATAAGTTTTTTATTTTAGGATATGCAATTTCACTAGATCCATATTGGATATACAAACAAATTCGACCGCTATAAGAGTGAACGGCGCAATCTGTTGTACATTCTCGTTATAGCATTTTTTGTGCTATAACGGCGACGCCACTGCACCGCCTTTCCATGTTATAGGTTCTTCAATGCTTCGCCAACCATATCACTATTATTTTTTGTTTTTTTATTGAGTCGGGTATTTTTTATGATGTGTTGTAGAAATTTTATTAAAAAAACGTTTTTTTTTTTTTTTTTTTTTTAATGTTATAAGGGAAATTTTGAGGTAACGGTAAATAACACACCTATAACACCCACTGCAAATAGCTATATACATGATTACACATAATAGGAAATTTATTGTTGTTGTATTGTTTTAAGATTTACACATTTGAGGAATATCCTTTTGGTTTTGGTAACTTTGATTGATAACAAGGAATTGCAAATATTTGGAGCATATCCTTCTTGTTTTAAAAAAACATTACTTAAATTCTTGTTTTCAAAAAACATTACTTAAATTCTTGTTTTCATAAATTATTTATTATTATTGACTTCTTGTACTAAATGTTGTACCTATCTACACTTTTTGTAGGGAAAAAAATTAACGAGTCATTTTATAAACATAATAATTAATGAAGCAATAACTTCACTATATAATAATAATTAATACAAGTCGCATGAAATAGTGGTCTTCAAACGCATAAAATTCAAACATTTGACTTTGGAAATATTGCGTATATTCTATTTTTAAGATGCAAGTAATCACTCTTTAGATTCTTTGCTTTCGGGAAAGAAAACATTTAATAACAAATAGCAAATTGTCAATAATTGTAGCCCATCAAACTTACATAAACGGATAAAGTTTTACATGTTTAGGTTATCCGGTAAATCGAGTCTTTCACTTTGATATACACGGTCTAATTAAGATACCTCGTGACCGTTTTCAGCTTTTTTTCTTTGTCACCCCACATGCATATCTAGTGATGTTTGAGACATAACCTCTGTAAGTAGGTTAAGTGTCTTATCATGATGCGTTTATTTATTTCCCTTTTCGATAACGATAGACGTGACACGGCTTGTTCTATAGTTGTTGGGCCACATTCCCTACTTATTTTAGCTGAACGGTGTCCACGTGCTATATGTTCTAGAGTCGGTAGGCCACATGCCCTGCTATATTTGAACGACGTGTTGTGCTCTAACAAAGCTATCAATGGATCGAGATCAACTTGGAGCCGTACCACCTACGCCAAACACATACGAGCATACCGTAGCTATATTATCAGTTGTCACAGATCGCTATTGAGCCTAACAAGGCCAATATATAAACACATATGGAAGTGCCAATCTAAACCAATTGACAATAAATATTGTAACTCCTTAGAAATTTATTAATTTCTCTTTTCGAAGTATGAATGAATTCGACCCAACAAATATCAAGATTTTCAAATGATGGTAAAATCGTTTGTTTTAATGATCTAGACATTTTGACAGAGAGAATTCATGATATGTTTATGATTTAACCAAATGAGCCCACTTATATTATCTTTAAGAGTGTTTATTTTATTAAGCTGAAACACAATGGATATTGGTTTCACTTTTAAGTGGAATAGGATTCAGCCTTAGCATAGGCATACCATTGTTTGGTGTTATGGATTTTGACAGAAAATTGCAAGTTGACAAATTTAGTATATAAGTGTAATAAATACACTCACAAAATAGAGGAAAAGACCAAGATGTAAGGAATGAAATTGGACACTCATCTCTTCCATGAGGAATAGATTTTCTGAATTGATTCTACAAGTTCATTCTATACAATTGCCAAACACTCATATATAGAAATCAGGTCATTCCTTTGTATCCAAACCCACTAAACAAACAACCCTTTAGTTTAACCCATTTATCAATTATCAAAGACAATACACATATTCTACCGACCGATAAATTACGTAATATAATTTTAAAACGATTCTACATCGATGTTAATAATAATAATAACAATAATAATAATAATAACTGTAATGACAACGAATTATATAAATAACATTTGTCAAAGTAGCTTATTGTTCATCTACAGTAACTCAACTTTCAAAAATGACAAAATAGTCCCTTCAGTTTGGTTGCTTTCCTAGTAATAGTCTTTAACAAATTGAAAATATTGCCGTTAAATGCTATTTCAAGATTAGTCCCGACGTCAAAATATTACTACCTCCGGCCCATATTAAATGTCCAGTTTTGACTTTTGATGTCTTTCATTTTCAACTTTGACCTTAAATATTATTGTTTGTGTTATATAGTATTTGATCAAAATTATACCAAATGAAAATACGTTTGAACCTCAATACATCCATATATGGGTGAATCTTACATCTTAACCAAGACAAAAATAAATGCAACAACTGTGCTTCAAACCTAACATATCATAAGAATGTCATGTTACACTTATAAGAGCCAATCACATACGCTATTTAAGTTGATCACGAAGACTAATATCAAAAGCATCTGTAAGGAAGATGAACATTTACACTTTGTTTCACTGACTACGAAATTTAGCCATTATATATCTTTGCAAGTTTGCAAGTTTGCAACTTTGCATTATCTGTTAAGATTGCCTAAAGTAAAACCCGTAGCGACGCGCGTTTTTTTTTACTCGTTGAACGTTAAAATGAATGTATAAGATTGCTAGCTCTTGGAAAATAGTATATGAAGTTATGAACCAATTGCAAGGGTTTGCTTTGTAGAGTGAGACTGACAACATATATAAAAGTCAACTAATTCAATAGTCTAAATCAATCGTAAAATGCTAATTGTTGTACCTAATACTTCTCCTTTGATACTTAAAAAATAAATTTTGTTTTATACTTCTAGGTTAGACTATGAAATAATTATAAGAGAATGATGGTGATGATGTGCTTAAATTTACCAAGATTTTCAAAATCGAATCATACATCAACCGTTTTTCATTTTGTTTCTAGTTTTTCCGGTTGAACCACTGAATCGGCCGAACAGGTTCCGGTCTTTTTCTTGTTGGAACAGCTGGTTCGGTCCGCTTTTCAAAAAACGGAAATTTACGTCTAAAGGTACATGCTAGCATCATGTTGATTGAAACGTGAGTTAGGTATGAAATGAAAATCGGTGATACTTTAACTTTTTTCTCAATCACTTCTCTAATCGAAAATCAAAGTTTGAGGTTAAAAATTAGACCTTTGTGAATTCGAAGTAAACATACGAGTTGCTAATTTACAATTGAAGGGTTAAAGGCTAACAAAGTGGACTAACCGATGGTTAGTTTGGTCACTTGGTAACAAGATTCATTCGTGCCCTACATGTACTTTTGAAACGAATATTCCAACTATATAAACTATTTCAGTCGATTCAATTTGATAAATATATAAACTATTTGCTTGGTGTTATAAAACATGTTTTGCTAACAACAGCTGTAAAAACCGTAGTTTAGAGAGTTGTTTTACTATAGTAGTCGTGATAAAATAGTTTATTTTAACTTTTAACTGTGTGTCATTGTTTCTGGCGGTAATGTAGTAAGAGCTTAATCACTTGTTCGTAAAACTCAAAAAAGTTACTTATAATTCACATTTTCTTTTTGAGATTTTCTAATTTAATTGTCCATTACTAAAACTAAATATAGATGTTTGATCAGATTTACCATATTACCCATAGTAAATATTTTAAACTTTAAAGAAGACATTAATTAACTCGTTAATGATAAAACTTTCATTCTTTAAAAAGTAATAGAAATGAAGCAGTAATAATTATATTTTTATTAAATTGTTTGTTTTTTTTGTAAGAAGATAATTATTTTAAAACATAATGAGTAATTTAAGAAGACAATTACTAGTTATAATACATGTACACGCACGGGGTTTTGACAAAAAAAATTATTCTGTATTAACACAGAATATTGTGTGTTTAAAGGTAATTACATATAATTATATACTTATGCACGAGTTTTCCATTATACATTAATATCCATTAGAATTTGGTAAAATAAATTTTGTAAAAATTTCTCTTAGATAACTCAAGATTTAACTATATTTAGCTGACATATATGTTGATGTTGCTATTTAAATTTCACTATTTATATCATGTTGTACACAAGATGCGAGTTTAGTAGCACATAATTAGCGTCGATGAAGTTAAAATATATTCCTTACAGTTTAAAAAAAATGTTTTCCTACATATCCTTATATAAATAAATAAGAATTACATGAGTTGTTGTTATAAGTACAATCACGTATATATTTTTTTCATATTACAGTAATTCGTACTTACAATTTGATAATTATATTTTCGTTTTTAAAAATTTAGCCGTATTTAGTATTAAAATTCGTGTAAACATAAGTCATACTTTTTAAATAGAATAAATGAGTCCTTATTGAATTTATATAGTAAAAGAAAAAAAATATTTGATATTTATAATCCTATACATATTTATATGTTGTAATTTTAAAACAAAATATATATTGTATTTTTAACATATAAAGTATTGTATAAAGTATAAGGGGGAATTATAAAACATGGAAACTTGTAATATTACACTTAACCCTATATAATATTTAAAAATTCAACCACTAAAGTTTTATTAATTATTTCCTCTTTTTTTAGGTTTTTGTTTTCATAAATTTGACACCTATGTTTTTATGTGTTTTCCTTCTCAGCTAAATTTCTCCACCAAATTTATTAAAGGTTGACCAAAATCAATTTAATTTTGACTTTTATTAACCAATCGCATCTCACGATTTTGCTTACGTGGCAAAATTGAGCTCTTATATTGGCCCAATTTTTTTTCTAAATTGATAAAATCACTACGAAATAATGTAATTCTTTTATTATATAAAAGATTTTAAAACAGAATGAGTAATTTAAGCTGTTAATAGTGATAAAAATAATAGATGTTGATATTTGGTTAACATTAATGGTACGTTACTAATTACTATACGAAACGTTTATTTTGGTTTTGTTTCATCCCAAAAAAGAGTGGCCCAATATATGTCTGCTACTCGATTTGGAGGTCCAAAAACATTTTGCTTTCATTTAGTAGTTGTTTTTACGATTGCCACAAGTGCAAATAAAACCACCATGATGATTTTGAGTGCAAAAATAACAGACGTAAGATGCACGGGTGGAGCCAGAATTTTATTGTCGAGGGGGCAAAAAATATGATAATTTTTAGAAACTACATTAAAAATTGGTCCGTAGAGGGGGCAAATTACAAAAAAGCCGAAAATTTTCGAAAATTTACACTACAATTTTTTTCGCCGGGTGGTCACATGACCCCCGGACCCCCCTTTGTCTCCGCCACTAGTAACATGATTTAGTTGTTGTTCAAGAATTGTGACGTGTAACCATAGACGAAACTTGAACTCTTTTATTGAGAGGGCCCAAACATAAATCTTTATATATATAAAAGATTTTAAAGAGATAAACTACAAAAAGAGCAAAAATAATTACATAACACTAGAAATCCAACTTATCCTTTGGTTTCTTTATCTTTTTTAAAGGGTTGTAATAGAAAGTTCACAAATTACCCCTAGATTTTTATCTATATTACACTAACGACCTTTGACTTTGGAGAGGTCGGGGCCCTCACCTGCCTCTACAAAGGTCCGTCTATCAATGTAACGGCCTGCATTATATGAGTTTTTTTTTAACGGCAATTTTATTGAAGAAGCTAGCAAGAAACTAGAAAATTACAAAGAAATTAGGTAGGGATTTTTTAACCAATCTACCCAACTAAAAGACGCTTTACATCTATATCGACATCAATAAAAAGAATTTAACACTACATCGTCGAAGATAGCTGCCTTTGAAGGAGGAACTACACCGAACACCGTCTTATTCCGAAAAGCCCATATGAACCACCATAAACCATAACACACCCCTTCTAATAAACTCTTGAGGTTAGAAGGTAACCTTAAATTACGAATCCAAATCGCCCAATCGTCAAACGAAGATAAATCCGTAACTCCAACATTCCACCAAATGCAAATCTTTCGGAAATTCTCTGTAAAAATATGGCAATCAAAGAAAAGATGTGTCGACGACTCCACCGCCGAATCACATAAAGGACATCTAATAGAAGATAAATCCATACCTCTACGAGATAGATTCCAATGAGTCGGCAAACAATCCAATCTCACCTTCCACGCAAGAATATTAACTTTAATGGGCACCTCTTTAATCCATCTAGTTGAAGTCGAAACGATCGGCAATCTTTTATCATCTATAAACTTTCTAGCCGAAGCAACACTAAAATCCCCCGAGCCGGTTAAGTTCCAAACCCATCTATCGTCTACAGAAGACAACAAAACACCTTCCATACGCTCCAAAAAATTCAGCCACTGCTCGGTTTCCACTCCACTTCGAGGTACTCGACGAAAAGAAACCTGAAAGCTTTCTTGCGCAAGCTTGGTAGCAACATTAATGTTTTTATCCTGTTCCAACGCGTACAATCGAGGAAAATCATCTTTCAATTTTGTATCACCTCGCCATGGATCGTTCCAAAAAGAAGAATTGAGCCCGTTTCCAATCTTTTTCTGCATAAACTTAAACATGTCAATGTCAAGAGAGACTAACCTATCCATCTCCTTTTTTATGCTACTCCATATATACGCCTGCCTATAATTCTTAGAACTACCGAAACCTCCATCCACGCCATGAATAGCACATATAACTCTAGCCCCCAAAGCGTCTCTTGTCGAGTGAAGAACCGCCACACCCACTTGAACAAAAGAGCTCTATTTAACGCGAACAAACTAGAAACACCAAGACCTCCTTTTTATTTAGAAGCCAATACATTTTTCCATCTAACCCATATCGACTTCTTACTATTAAGATCGATACCATTAAAAAAATGGCTCCGTAAAGATTCCATGCGTTGAAGAATATGCATAGGCACCTTGAAAATAGACATATTGTAAACAGGTATAGAACCTAACACCGCCTTAAGGAGCGTTAACCGACCTCCTATAGACAATGTTTTCATTTTCCATCTCGAGAGACGGTTCACCATTTTATCCATCACCTCCTTCCAAGATCGAGTCCGAGACATACAACCCCCTACTATGGATCCTAAATAATTAAAAGGAGTATTAAGGACACCACATCCAAATTTAACCGCGGCCTCTTCTACCTTGTCATCCGAAACCGAAATACCCATCAATTTACTTTTCATAAGATTAATACTAAGGCCCGACGCTCGTTGGAAACATTTTAACATATACATTAACGTATCAATGTTCTGATTACTCCAATGTCCCATAAAAAAAGCATCATCTGCGTAGAACATATGAGATAGTTGCATGGTAGAGTTTAAGACAATACCATTAAACATCCCCGCATCCACCACTCTACTAAAAGATAAATGAAGACTTTCCATAATCAAAATGAATAAAAAAGGAGAGAGCGGATCACCTTGTTTTAAACCTTTGAAAAATTGAAACTCCTCCGTAGGGCTACCACTTACTAACACCGAACCCCTTGACGAGCGAAGACATTCTTGAATCCAACCACACCATCTATCTCCAAAGCCAAGTCTCCTTAACACATCATCAAGATAGTCCCATCTGATAGAATCGTAAGCTTTCTCAAAATCTATCTTAAAGATGAAAGATTTCTTTTTCTTCGCGTTAAGAATAAAAGGACCATCAAGAATTTGTCTATCCGCCACAAAAGCTGATTGAACCTCACTAACAATATCGCTCAAAACCCCCACAAGCCGATTTGCCAAAAGTTTAGCAATAATTTTATATAAGCTCCCGATAAGACTAATAGGTCTAAAATCCTTTACCATCTTAGCATCCGTGATTTTTGGAATCAAAGCAATAAAGGATGCATTGCATCCTTTAGGAATTATCCCAGACATAAAAAAATGAATGACCGCCTTTACTACATCCGCTCCAACTAAATCCCAAAACCGCCTAAAGAAACGAAACGTGAAACCATCCGGCCCTGGAGATTTATCAATACCGCAATCCCAAACCGCCCTTTTCACCTCTTCATAAGAAACATCAGCTTCTAAATCAATTTGTTGCAACGAAGTTAATTGATGCGGAAAATCAATATTTAAAAGGGGACGTACACATGGCGGTTTATTAAAATGACATTTGAAGTGCGTAACGATTTCCTTTTTAACCAAAACCGGATCATCAATCCAAATACCATCCTTCAAAACCCCACGAATAGCAAGTTTATGGCATTTCTTGTTACGAATCCATGATAGTATTTCGAGTTCTCATCTCATTCAATCGCCCATTTAATCTTAGCTTTTTGAGCCGCTTCCATAGAATCCAATTTCTCCAGGTCTTGAATACTTCTAATTAACTCCATTCTTTTGATCAAAGTACAGTCCATGGCATTTCCACGATCAATAAGCATCTCTACATCATGAAGCTCTTTATTTAATTCATAATTTTTTCCGCATGTTGCTACTCCTCGAGCCATTCCACTCTCGAATTCGCTTTTTTAGAAATTTCATTTGAGACAAAAGTTTCAGCATTGGATTCCTCTCCCCGGCTGGAAAATCGCTCCACGCTTTTGTAACAGTCTCTACAAAACCATCAATCTCGAACCAATAGTGGAATAACCTAAACGGAATTGGACCATAATCATAAGAAAACTCGCGTAAGATGATGGGTCTATGATCCGAAAGATACCTATCCATCGTTATGGCAGAAAAATTAGGATTATCATTAAACAAACCTTAGGACATAAGAAACCTATCCAACTTGCTCATCTTCATAGCAGATTTGTGGCACCAAGTAAAAGCCCGACCTCCAAGAGGAACCTCTTTTAGGTTTGCCTTTGAAATAAACATATTAAAAGCATTCGCACCTTGATCATTAAAAAACCGACCCATATCTTTCCTTCTTATACCGAACTTCATTAAAATCCCCCATAACAATCACCTCACCATTCCAATTAGTAATCACATGAACCAAATACTCCCAAAGCATTTTCTTCTCAGAGAATTCTTGAGGAGCATAAACCGAAATAACCAAAAGATTTATACCACTACACACCAACTTCCCTCTTATAAGACAAAATAATCCGAAACCATCGAGTTAAATTTCTGAAAAGAAGATTTCTCCCACACACATAAAATACCACCTGAAAACCCCACCGCTGGACTAACGACATAATCAAACGCCAAATTCATCCAACATTTCTTTACATCAAACAAATCAATAGCCTCCATTTTCGTTTCTTGTAAAGTAAGGAAATTTACCTTATTAGAAACACAAATCCCCTTCACCCAATCTTTTTTAGCCAAACTCAAAACACCACTAACAATAAGTGCAAATAATCGATTAGATAAAGTTATAACCTCGTCAAATTTCCCATAGCAAATTTTGTACTCGAATTCAATATTAAGTGTATATCATCATCCAAGATTCCAAATGCTTTAAAATGAGCCCTTATAACTCATGTGCACCTAGTGCTCTTACGAGAGGTACCACGCATTTAAAAGCAAAAAACAAATATGACAATAATTACGCAAGAAATTATTAATGCATGAGAACTTCAAGCGAGACTTTGTGAATCAATAAGGCCACTAAATAAATTATTTACTCTTCATGTTGTAACTTAATAATTCAAAATACGGTCATTTGGTTAAGTACACAAACGAGTTGACTAATTGAGGGTTAATTTGGTCATTTGGTTACAAAACCATTGAAGAAAATGAAATACCATTAATAAATTTTGTATTCTATTAGACATATAATAAGTTTTTGATTTTAGGATATGCAATTTCACCAGATCCATATTGCATATACAAACAAATTCGACCGCTATAAGAGTGAACGGCGCAATCTGTTGTACATTCTCGTTATAGCATTTTTTGTGCTATAGCGCCGACGCCACTGCACCGCCTTTCCATGTTATAGGTTCTTCAATTCTTCGCCAGCCATATCACTATCATTTTTCGTTTTTTTTAATGAGTAGGTTGATTTTGATGATGTGTTGTAGAAATTTTATAAAAAAAAGTGTTTTTTTTTTTTTTTTTTTTTTTTTTTTTTTTTTTTTAAGGTAACGGTAAATAACACACCTATAACACCCACTGCAAGTAGCTATCTACATGATTACACATAATAGGAAATTTATTGTTGTTGTATTGTTTTAAGATTTACACATTTTAGGAATATCCTTTTTGTTTTGGTAACTTTGATTGATAACAAGGAATTGCAAATATTTGGAGCATATCCTTCTTGTTTTAAAAAACCATTACTTAAATTCTTGTTTCAATAAAATTATTTATTATCATTGACTTCTTGTACTAAATGTTGTACCAATCTACACTTTTAGTAGGGGAAAAAAATTAACGAGTCATTTTACAAACATAATAATTAATGAAGCAATAACTTTACTGTATAATAATAATTAATACAAGTCGCAAGAAATAGTGGGCTTCAAACGCATAAAATTCAGACATTTGACTTTTGAGATATTGCGTAGATTCTATTTACAAGATGCAAGTACTCACTCTCTAGATTCTTTGTTTTCGGGAAAGAAAACATTTAATAAAAAATAGCAAATTGTCAATAATGGTAGCCCATCAAACTTACATAAACGGATAAAGTTTTACATGTTTAGGTTATCCGGTAAACCGAGTCTTTCACTTTGATATACACGGTCTAATTGAGATATCTCGTGACCGTTTTCAACTTTTTTTCTTTGTCACCCCACATGCATATCTAGTGATGTTCGAGACATAACATGTGTAAGTAGGTTAAGTGTCTTATCACGATGCGTTTATTTATTTCTCTTTTCGATAACGATAGACGTGACACGGCTTGTTCTATAGTTGTTGGGCCACATGCCCTACTTATTTTAGCTGAACGGTGTCCACGCGCTATATGTTCTAGAGTCGGCAGGCCACCTGCCCTGCTATATTTGAACGACGTGTTGTGCTCTAACAGAGCTATCATTGGATCGAGATCAACTTGGAGCCGTACAACCTACGCCAAACACATACGGGCATACCGTAGCTATATTATCAGTTGTCACAGATCGCTATTGAGCCTAACAAGGCCAATATATAAACACATATGGAAGTGCCAATCTAAACCAATTGACAATAAATATTGTAACTCCTTAGACATTTATTTATTTCTCTTTTCGAAGTATGAATGAATTCGACCCAACAAATATCATGATTTTCAAATGATGGTAAAATCGTTTGTTTTAATGATCTAGACATTTTGACAGAGAGAATTCATGATATGTTTATGATTTAACCAAATGAGCCCACTTATATTATCTTTAAGAGTGTTTATTTTATTAAGCTGAAACACAATGGATATTGGTTTCACTTTTAAGTGGAATAGGATTCAGCCTTAGCATGGGCATACCATTGTTCGATGTTATGGATTTTTTGACGAAAAGATGCAAGTTGACAAATTTAGTATATAAATGTAATAAATACGCTCACAAAATAGGTGAAAAGACCAAGATGTAAGGAATGAAATTGGACACTCATCTCTTACATGAGGAATAGATTTTCTGAATTGATTCTACAAGTTCATTCTATACCAATTGCAAAACACTCATATATAGAAATCAATTCATTCCTTTGTATCCAAACCCACTAAACAAACAACCCTTTAGTTTAACCCATTTATCAATTATCAAAGACAATAAACATATTCAACCGAGCGATAAATTACGTAATATAATTTTAAAATGATACTACATCGATGTTAATAATAATAATAACAATAATAATAATAATAACTGTAATGACCACGAATTATATAAACAACATTTCTCAAAGTAGCTTACTGTTCATCTACAGTAACTCAACTTTCAAAAATGACAAAATAGTCCCTTCAGTTTGGTTGCGTTCCAGTAATAGTCTTTAACAAATTGAAAAATTTGCCGTTAAATGCTATTGCAAGATTAGTTCCGACGTCAAAATATTACAGTATCTGTTTGTGTGACAAAAGGTTACACAAATAGACTTTTTAGTTACCTAACAACTTGAGTAACGGTCCCTAAATAAAAGAGAATTTATTTGCACGCTCAAACTTTTAATTGGGACACTCTATTGTGTGCATTAGATACTTGTACAAGGTTTACAACGTGCTTTAACTGTTTGTACAGTTGAGTGTCCCAATCACAAAGTTGAGTGTGCAAATCACCTCCCTAAATAAAATTTACTTTGTTGAATAAAGATGTTAACAAGTATTGTTTATAAATTAACCATATTTAGATTATTTGTATTTGTAGTCACACTCACATGTGGAAATTAAGTTAGTCGAGTAAATGTAAATGAGTAGTCTCATAGATATGGATAAAAGAAAATGAAATACCGTTACTAAATTTTGTATTCTATTAGACATATAATAAGTTTTTGATTTTAGGATATGCAATTTCACTAGATCCATATTGCATATACAAACAAATTCGACCGCTATAAGAGTGAACGGCGCAATCTGTTGTACATTCTCTTTATAGCATTTTTTGTGCTATAGAGGCAACGTTACTGCACCGCCTTTCCATGTTATAGGTTTTTCAATTTTTCGCCAACCATATCACTACATTTTTCCTTTTTTTTTAATGAGTAGGTTATTTTTGATGATGTGTTGTAGAAATTTTATTAAAAAAAGCGTTTTTTTTTTTTTTTTTTTTTTTTTTTTTTTTTTTTTTTTTTTTTAAGGTAGTTTTTGAGGTATAGGTAATTAACACACCTATAACACCCACTGCAAGTAGCTATCTACATGATTACACATAATAGGAAATTTATTGTTGTTGTATTGTTTTAAGATTTACACATTTTAGGAATATCATTCTTGTTTTGGTAACTTTGATTGATAACAATGAATTGCAAATATTTGGAGTATATCCTCCTTGTTTTCAAAAAACATTAAATAAATTCTTGTTTTCATAAAATTATTTATTATCATTGACTTCTTGTACTAAATGTTAAACCTATCTACACTTTTTGTAGGGAAAAAATTAACGAGTCATTTTACAAACCTAATAATTAATGAAGCAAGAACTTCACTGTATAATAATAATTAATACAAGTCGCATGAAATAGTGGGCTTCAAACGCATAAAATTCAAACATTTGACTTTTGAGACATTGCGTAGATTCTATTTTCAAGATGCAAGTACACACTCTTTAGATTCTTTGTTTTCGGGAAAGAAAACATTTAATAAAAAATAGCAAATTGTCAATAATGGTAGCCCTTCAAACTTACATAAGCGGATAAAGTTTTACATGTTTAGGTTATCCGGTAAATCGAGTCATTCACTTTGATATACACGGTCTAATTAAGATATCTCGTGACCGTTTTCAACTTTTTTTCTTTGTCACCCCACATGCATATCTGGTGATGTTTGAGACATAACCTCCGTAAGTAGGTTAAGTGTCTTATCACGATGCGTTTATTTATTTCTCTTTTCGATAACGATAGACGTGACACGGCTTGTTCTATAGTTGTTGGGCCACATACCCTACTTTTTTTAGCTGAACGGTGTCCACGCGCTATATGTTGTAGGGTCGGCAGGCCACCTGCCCTGCTATATTTGAACGAGGTGTTGTGCTCTAACAGAGCTATCATTGGATCGAGATCAACTTGGAGCCATACCACCTAGGCAAAACACATACGGGCATACCGTAGCTATATTATCAGTAGTCACAGATCCCTATTGAGCCTAATAAGGCCAATATATAAACACATATGGAAGTGCCAATCTAAACCAATTGACAATAAATATTGTAACTCCTTAGACATTTATTTATTTCCCTTTTCGAAGTATGAATGAATTCGATCCAACAAATATCACGATTTTCAAATGATGGTAAAATCGTTTGTTTTAATGATCTATACATTTTGACAGAGAGAATTCATGATACGTTTATGATTTAACCAAAAGAGCCCACTTATATTATCTTTAAGAGTGTTTATTTTATTAAGCTGAAACACAATGGATATTGGTTTCACTTTTAAGTGGAATAGGATTCAACCTTAGCATAGGCATACCATTGTTTGGTGTTATGGATTTTGACAAAAAGATGCAAGTTGACAAATTTAGCATATAAGTGTAATAAATACGCTCACAAAATAGGGGAAAAGACTAAGATGTAAGGAATGAAATTGGACACTCATCTCTTCCATGAGGAATAGATTTTCTGAATTGATTCAACAAGTTCATTCTATACCAATTGCCAAACACTCATATATAGAAATCAATTCATTCTTTGTATCCAAACCGACTAAACAAACAACCCTTTAGTTTAACCCATTTATCAATTATCAAAGACAATACACATATTCTACCGACCGATAAATTACATAATATAATTTTAAAACTATTCTACATCGATGTTAATAATAATAATAACAACAACAATAATAATAACTGTAATGACAACGAATTATATAAATAACATTTGCCAAAGTAGCTTACTGTTCATCTACAGTAACTCAACTTTCAAAAATGACAAAATAATCCCTTCAGTGGTTGCGTTCCAGTAATAGTCTTTAACACATTGAAAAATTTGCCGTTAAATGCTATTGCAAGATTAGTCCCGACGTCAAAATATTACTAGTAACTGTTTGTGTGACAAAAAGTTACACAAATAGACTTTTTAGTTACCTACCAACTTGAGTAACGGTCCCTAAATAAAAGAGAGTTTATTTGCACACTCAAACTTTTAATTGGGACACTCTATTGTGTGCATTAGATACTTGTACAAGGTTTACAACGTGCTTTAACTGTTTGTACAGTTGAGTGTCTCAATCACAAAGTTGAGTGTGCAAATCACCTCCCTAAATAAAATTTACTTTGTTGAATAATGATGTTAACAAGTATTGTTTATAAATAAACCATATTTAGATAGTTTGTATTTGTAGTCACACTCACATGTGGAAACTAAGTTAGTCGAGTAAATGAAAATGAAGTAGTCTCATAGATATGGATAAAAGAAAATGAAATACCATTACTAAATTTTGTATTCTATTAGACATATAATAAGCTTTTGATTTTAGGATATGCAATTCACTAGATCCATATTGCATATACAAACAAATTCGACCGTTATAAGAGTGAACGGCGCAATCTGTTGTACATTCTCGTTATAGTATTTTTTGTGCTATAGCGGCGACGCCACTGCACCGCCTTTCCATGTTATAGGTTCTTCAATTCTTCGCCAACCATATCACTATCAGTTTTCGTTTTTTTAATCGGTAGGTTATTTTTTATAATGTGTTGTAAAAAATTTATTAAAAAAAAGATGTTTTATTTATTTATTTTTTTTTTTAAGGTAAATATTGATGTAACGGTAAATAACACACCTATAACACCCAATGCAAGTAGCTATCTACATGATTACACATAATAGGAAATTTATTGTTGTTGTATTGTTTTAAGACTTAAACATTTTGTGAATATCCTTCTTGTTTTGGTAACTTTGATTGATAACAATGAATTGCAAATATTTGGAGCATATCCTTCTTGTTTTCAAAAAACATTACATAAATTCTTGTTTTCATAAAATTATTTATTATCATTGACTTCTTGTACTAAATGCTGTACCTATCTACACTTTTTGTAGCGAAAAAAAATTAACGAGTCATTTTACAAACACAATAATTAATGAAGCAATAACTTCACTGTATGACTATAATTAATACAAGTCGAATGAAATAGTGGGCTTCAAACGCATAAATTTCAAACATTTGACTTTTGAGATATTGCGTAGATTCTATTTTCAAGATGCAAGTAATCACTCTTTAGATTCTTTGTTTTCGGGAAAGAAAACATTTAATAAAAAATAGCAAATTGTCAATAATGGTAGCCCATCAAACTTACATAAACGGATAAAGTTTTACATGCTTAGGTTATCCGGTAAATCGAGTCTTTCACTTTGATATACACGGTCTAATTAAGATATATCGTGACCGTTTTCAACTTTTTTTCTTTGTCACCCCACATGCATATCTATTGATGTTTGAAACATAGCCTCTGTAACTAGGTTAAGTGTCTTATCACGATGCGTTTATTTATTTCTCTTTTCGATAACGATAGACGTGACACGACTTGTTCTATAGTTGTTGGGCCACATGCCCTACTTATTTTAGCTGAACGGTGTCCACGCGCTATATGTTCTAGAGTCGGCAGGCCACCTGCCCTGCTATGTTTGAACGACGTGTTGTGCTCTAACAGAGCTATCATGGGATCGAGATCAATTTGGAGCCGTACCACCTACGCCAAACACATACGGGCATACCATAGCTATATTATTAGTTGTCACAAATCGCTATTGAGCCTAACAAGGCCAATATATAATCACATATGGAAGTGCCAATCTAAACTAATTAACAATAAATATTGTAACTCCTTAGACATTTATTTATTTCTCTTTTCGAAGTATGAATGAATTCGACCCAACAAATATCACGATTTTCAAATGATGGTAAAATCGTTTGTTTTAGGATTTAACCAAATGAGCCCACTTATATTATCTTTAAGAGTGTTTATTTTATTAAGCTGAAACACAATGGATATTCGTTTCACTTTTAAGTGGAATAGGATTCAACCTTAGCATAGGCATACCATTGTTTGGTGTTATGGATTTTGACAAAAAGATGCAAGTTGACAAATTTAGCATATAAGTGTAATAAATACGCTCACAAAATAGGGGAAAAGACCAAGATGTAAGGAATGAAATTGGACACTCATCTCTTCCATGAGGAATATATTTTCTGAATTGATTCTACAAGTTCATTCTATACCAATTGCCAAACACTCAGATATAGAAATCAATTCATTCCTTTGTATCCAAACCCACTAAACAAACAACCCTTTAGTTTAACTCATTTATCAATTATCAAAGACAATACACATGCTAAATTTCGTAATATAATTTTAAAACTATTCTACATCGATATTAATAATAATAATAACAATAATAATAATAATAATAACTGTAATTACAACGAATTATATAAATAACATTTGCCAAAGTAGCTTACTGTTCATCTACAGTAACTCAACTTTCAAAAATGACAAAATAGTCCCTTCAGTTTGGTTGCGTTCCAGTAATAGTCTTTAACAAATTGAAAAATTTACCTTTAAATGCTATTGCAAGATTAGTCCCGACGTCAAAATATTACTAGTAACTGTTTGTGTGACAAAACGTTACACAAATAGACTTTTTAGTTACCTAACAACTTGAGTAACGGTCCCTAAATAGAAGAGAATTTATTTGCACACTCAAACTTTTAATTGGGACACTCTATTGTGTGCATTAGATACTTGTACAAGGTTTACAACGTGCTTTAACTGTTTGTACAGTTGAGTGTCCCAATCATAAAGGTGAGTGTGCAAATCACCTCCCAAAATAAAATTTATTTGTTGAATAAAGATGTTAACAAGTATTGTTTATAAATTAACCATATTTAGATTGTTTGTATTTGTAGTCACACTCACATGTGGAAATTATGTTAGTCGAGTAAATGAAAATGAAGTAGTCTCATAGATATGGATAAAAGAAAATGAAATACCATTACTAAATTTTGTATTCTATTAGACATATAATAAGCTTTCGATTTTAGGATATGCAATTTCACTAGATCCATATTGCATATACAAACAAATTCGACCGTTATAAGAGTGAACGGGGCAATCTGTTGTACATTCTCGTTATAGCATTTTTTGTGCTATAGCGGCGACGCCACTGCACCGCCTTTCCATGTTATAGGTTCTTCAATTCTTCGCAAACCATATCACTATCAATTTTCGTTTTTTTAATGTGTAGGTTATTTTTTATGATATGTTGTAGAAATTTTATTAAAAAAAGAGTTTATTTTTTTTTTTAATTTTTTTTAAGGTAAATATTGATGTAACGGTAAATAACACACCTATAACACCCACTGCAAGTAGCTATTTACATGATTACACATAATAGGAAATTTATTGTTGTTGTATTGTTTTAAGATTTACACATTTTAGGAATATCCTTCTTGTTTTGGTAACTTTGATTGATAACAATGAATTGCAAATATTTGGAGCATATCCTTCTTGTTTTCAAAAAACATTACATAAATTCTTGTTTTCATAATATTATTTATTATCGTTGACTTCTTGTACTAAATGATGTACCTATCTACACTTTTTGTAGGGAAAAAAAATTAATGAGTCATTTTACAAACATAATAATTAATGAAGCAATAACTTCACTGTATAATTATAATTAATACAAGTCGCATGAAATAGTGGGGCCACATGCCCTACTTATTTTATTTATTTCTCTTTTCGATAACGATAGACGTGACACGGCTTGTTCTATAGTTGTTGGGCCACATGCCCTACTTATTTTAGCTGAACGGTGTCCACGCGCTATATGTTCTAGAGTCGGCAGGCCACCTGCCCTGCTATATTTGAACGACGTGTTGTGCTCTAACAGAGCTATCATTGGATCGAGATCAACTTGGAGCCGTTCCACCTACGCCAAACACATACGGGCATACCGTATCTATATTATCAGTTGTCACAGATCACTATTGAGCCTAACCAGGCCAATATATAAACACATATGGAAGTGCCAATCTAAACCAATTGACAATAAATATTGTAACTCCTTAGACATTTATTTATTTCTCTTTTCGAAGTATGAATGAATTCGACCCAACAAATATCAAGATTTTCAAATGATGGTAAAATCGTTTGTTTTAATGATCTAGACATTTTGACAGAGAGAATTCATGATATGTTTATGATTTAACCAAATGAGCCCACTTATATTATCTTTTAGAGTGTTTATTTTATTAAGCTGAAACATAATGGATATTGGTTTCACTTTTAAGTGGAATAGGATTCAACCTTAGCATAAGCATACCATTGTTTGGTGTTATGGATTTTGACTAAAAGATGCAAGTTGACAAATTTAGTATATAAGTGTAATAAATACGCTCACAAAATAGGGGAAAAGACCAAGATGTAAGGAATGAAATTGGACACTCATCTCTTCCACGAGGAATATATTTTCTGAATTGATTCTACAAGTTCATTTTATACCAATTGCCAAACACTCATATATAGAAATCAATTCATTCCTTTGTATCCAAACCCACTAAACAAACAACCCTTTAGTTTAACTCATTTATCAATTATCAAAGACAATACACATATTCTACCGACCGCTAAATTACGTAATATAATTTTAAAACTATTCTACATCGATGTTAATAATAATAATAACAATAATAATAATAATAACTGTAATGACAACGAATTATATAAATAACATTTGCCGAAGTAGCTTACTGTTCATCTACAGTAACTCAACTTTCAAAAATGACAAAATAGTCCCTTCAGTTTGGTTGCGTTCTAGTAATAGTCTTTAAAAAATTGAAAAATTTAACGTTAAATGCTATTGCAAGATTAGTCCCGACGTCAAAATGTTACTAGTAACTGTTTTTGTGACAAAAAGTTACACAAATAGACTTTTTAGTTACCTAATAACTCGAGTAACGGTCCCTAACTAAAAGAGAGTTTATTTGCACACTCAAACTTTTAATTGGGACACTCTATTGTGTGCATTAGATACTTGTACAAGGTTTACAACGTGCTTTAACTGTTTGTACAGTTGAGTGTCCCAATCACAAAGTTGAGTGTGCAAATCACCTCCCTAAATAAAATTTACTTTGTTGAATAAAGATGTTAACAAGTATTGTTTATAAATTAACCATATTTAGATTGTTTGTATTTGTAGTCACACTCACATGTGGAAACTAAGTTAGTCGAGTAAATGAAAATGAAGTAGTCTCATAGATATGGATAAAAGAAAATGAAATACCATTACTAAATTTTGTATTCTATTAGACATATAATAAGTTTTTGATTTTAGGATATGCAATTTCACTAGATCCATATTGCATATACAAACAAATTCGACCGCTATAAGAGTGAACGGCGCAATGTGTTGTACATTCTCGTTATAGTATTTTTTTGTGCTATAGCGGCGACGCCACTGCACCGCCTTTCCATGTTATAGGTTCTTCAATTCTTCGCCAACCATATCACTATCAATTTTCGTTTTTTTAATGAGTAGGTTATTTTTGGTGATGTGTTGTAGAAATTTATAAAAAAAAGGGGTTTTTTTTTTGTTTTTTTTAAGGTAAATATTGATGTAACGGTAAATAACACACCTATAACACCCACTGCATGTAGCTATCTACATGATTACACATAATAGGAAATTTATTGTTGTTGTAATGTTTTAAGATTTACACATTTTAGGAATATCCTTCTTGTTTTGGTAACTTTAATTTATAACAATGAATTGCAAATATTTGGAGCATATCCTTCTTGTTTTCAAAAAACATTACATAAATTCTTGTTTTCATAATATTATTTATTACTTCTTGTACTAAATGATGTACCTATCTACACTTTTTGTAGGGAAAAAAAATTAATGAGTCATTTTACAAACATAATAATTAATGAAGCAATAACTTCACTGTATAATTATAATTAATACAAGTCGCATGAAATAGTGGGCTTCAAACGCATAAAATTCAAACATTTGAATTTTGAGATATTGCGTAGATTCTATTTTCAAGATGCAAGTACTCATTCTTTAGATTCTTTGCTTTCGGGAAAGAAAACATTTAATAAAAAATAGCAAATTGTCAATAATGGTAGCCCATCAAACTTACATAAACGGATAAAGTTTTAAATGCTTAGGTTATCCGGTAAATCGAGTCTTTCACTTTGATATACACGGTCTAATTAAGATATCTCGTGACCGTCTTCAACTTTCTTTCTTTGTCACCCCACATGCATATCTGGTGATGTTTGAGACATAACCTCTGTAAGTAGGTTAAGTGTCTTATCACGATGCGTTTATTTATTTCTCTTTTCGATAACGATAGACGTGACACGGCTTGTTCTATAGTTGTTGGGCCACATGCCCTACTTATTTTAGCTGAACGGTGTCCACGCGCTATATGTTCTAGAGTCGGCAGGCCACCTGCCCTGCTATATTTGAACGACGTGTTGTGCTCTAACAGAGCTATCATTGGATCGAGATCAACTTGGAGCCGTACCACCTACGCCAAACACATATGGGCATACCGTAGCTATATTATCAGTTGTCACAGATCGCTATTGAGCCTAACCAGGCCAATATATAAACACATATGGAAGTGCCAATCTAAACCAATTGACAATAAATATTGTAACTCCTTAGACATTTATTTATTTCTCTTTTCGAAGTATGAATGAATTCGACCCAACAAATATCACGATTTTCAAATGATGGTAAAATCGTTTGTTTTAATGATCTAGACATTTTGACAGAGAGAATTCATGATATGTTTATGATTTAACCAAACGAGCCCACTTATATTATCTTTAAGAGTGTTTATTTTATTAAGCTGAAACATAATGGATATTGGTTTCACTTTTAAGTGGAATAGGATTCAACCTTAGCATAAGCATACCATTGTTTGGTGTTATGGATTTTGACAAAAAGATGCAAGTTGACAAATTTAGTATATAAGTGTAATAAATACGCTCACAAAATAGGGGAAAAGACCAAGATGTAAGGAATGAAATTGGACACTCATCTCTTCCACGAGGAATATATTTTCTGAATTGATTCTACAAGTTCATTCTATACCAATTGCCAAACACTCATATATAGAAATCAATTCATTCCTTTGTATCCAAACCTACTAAACAAACAACCCTTTAGTTTAACTCATTTTTCAATTATCAAAGACAATACACATATTCTACCGACCGCTAAATGACGTAATATAATTTTAAAACTATTCTACATCGATGTTAATAATAATAATAACAATAATAATGATAATAATAACTGTAATGACAACGAATTATATAAATAACATTTGCCAAAGAAGCTTACTTTTCATCTACAGTAACTCAACTTTCAAAAATGACAAAATAGTCCCTTCAGTTTGGTTGCGTTCCAGTAATAATCTTTAAAAAATTGAAAAATTTAACGTTAAATGCTATTGCAAGATTAGTCCCGACGTCAAAATGTTACTAGTAACTGTTTTTGTGACAAAAAGTTACACAAATAGACTTTTTAGTTACCTAACAACTTGAGTAACGGTCCCTAACTAAAAGAGAGTTTATTTGCACACTCAAACTTTTAATTGGGACACTCTATTGTGTGCATTAGATACTTGTACAAGGTTTACAACGTGCTTTAACTGTTTGTACAGTTGAGTGTCCCAATCACAAAGTTGACTGTGCAAATCACCTCCCTAAATAAAATTTACGTTGTTGAATAAATATGTTAACAAGTATTGTTTATAAATTAACCATATTTATATTGTTTGTATTTGTAGTCACACTCACATGTGGAAACTAAGTTAGTTGAGTAAATGAAAATGATGTAGTCTCATAGATATGGATAAAAGAAAATGAAATACGATTATTAAATTTTGTATTCTATTAGACATATAATAAGTTTTTGATTTTAGGATATGCAATTTCACTAGATCCATATTGCATATACAAACAAATTCGACCGCTATAATAGTGAACGGCGCAATCTGTTGTACATTCTCGTTTTAGTATTTTTTCTGCTATAGCGGCGACGCCACTGCACCACCTTTCCATGTTATAGGTTCTTCAATTCTTCGCCAACCATATCACTATCAATTTTCGTTTTTTTAATGAGTAGGTTATTTTTGGTTATGTGTTGTAGAAATTTATAAAAAAAAAGGGTATTTTTTTTTTCTTTTTTTTAATGGTAAATATTGATGTAACGGTAAATAACACACCTATAACACCCACTGCAAGTAGCTATCTACATGATTACACATAATAGGAAATTTATTGTTGTTGTATTGTTTTAAGATTTACACATTTTAAGAATATCCTTCTTGTTTTTGTAACTTTGATTGATAACAATGAATTGCAAATATTTGGAGCATATTCTTCTTGTTTTCAAAAAACATTACTTAAATTCTTGTTTTCATGAAATTATTTATTATCATTGACTTCTTGTACAAAATGTTGTACCTATCTACACTTTTTGTAGGGAAAAAAAATTAACGAGTCATTTTACAAACATAATAATTAATGAAGCAATAACTTCACTGTATAATAATAATTAATACAAGTCGCATGAAATAGTGGGCTTCAAACGCATAAAATTCAAACATTTGACTTTTGAGATATTGCGTAGATTCTATTTTCAAGATGCAAGTACTCACTCTTTAGATTCTTTGTTTTCGGGAAAGAAAACATTTAATAAAAAATAGCAAATTGTTAATAATGGTAGCCCATCAAACTTACATAAACGGATAAAGTTTTACATGTTTAGGTTATCCGGTAAATCGAGCCTTTCACTTTGATATACACGGTCTAATTAAGATATCTCGTGACCGTTTTCAACTTTTTTTCTTTGTCATCCCACATGCATATCTAGTGATGTTTGAGACATAACCTCTGGAAGTAGGTTAAGTGTCTTATCACGATGCGTTTATTTATTTCTCTTTTCGATAACGATAGACGTGACACGGCTTGTTCTATAGTTGTTGGGCCACATGCGCTACTTATTTTAGCTGAACGGTGTCCACGCGCTATATGTTCTAGAGTCGGCAGGCCACCTGCCCTGCTATATTTGAACGACGTGTTGTGCTCTAACAGAGCTATCATTGGATCGAGATCAACTTGGAGCCGTATACGCAAAACACAGACGGGCATACCGTAGCTATATTATTAGTTGTCACAGATCGCTATTGAGCCTAACAAGGCCAATATATAAACACATATGGAAGTGCCAATCTAAACCAATTGACAATAAATATTGTAACTCCTTAGACATTTATTTATTTCTCTTTTCGAAGTATGAATGATTTCGACCCAACAAATATAACGATTTTCAAATTATGGTAAAATCGTTTGTTTTAATGATCTAGACATTTTGACAGAGAGAATTCATGATATGTTTATGATTTAACCAAATGAGCCCACTTATATTATCTTTAAGAGTGTTTATTTTATTAAGCTGAAACACAATGGATATTGGTTTCACTTTTAAGTGGAATAGGATTTAGCCTTAGCATAGGCATACCATTGTTTGGTGTTATGGATTTTTGACAAAAAGATGCAAGTTGACAAATTTAGTATATAAGTGTAATAAATACGCTCACAAAATAGGGGAAAAGACCAAGATGTAAGGAATGAAATTGGACACTCATCTCTTCCATGAGGAATAGATTTTCTGAATTGATTCTACAAGTTCATTCTATACCAATTGCCAAACACTCATATATAGAACTCAATTCATTCCTTTGTAAGCAAACCCACTAAACAAACAACCCTTTAGTTTAACCCATTTATCAATTATCAAAGACAATACACATATTCTACCGACCGATAAATTACGTAATATAATTTTAAAACGATTCTACATCGATGTTAATAATAATAATAACAATAATAATAATAATAACTGTAATGACAACGAATTATATAAATAACATTTGTCAAAGTAGCTTACTGTTCATCTAGAGTAACTCAACTTTCAAAAATGACAGTTGAGTGTCCCAATCACAAAGTTGAGTGTGCAAATCACCTCCCTAAATAAAATTTAGTTTGTTTAATAAAGATGTTAACAAGTATTGTTTATAAATTAACCATATTTAGATTGTTTGTATTTGTAGTCACACTCACATGTGGAAATTAAGTTAGTCGAGTAAATGAAAATGAAGTAGTCTCATAGATATGGATAAAAGAAAATGAAATACCATTACTAAATTTTGTATTCTATTATACATATAATAAGTTTTTTATTTTAGGATATGCAATTTCACTAGATCCATATTGCATATACAAACAAATTCGACCGCTATAAGAGTGAACGGTGCAATCCGTTATACATTCTCGTTATAGCATTGTTTGTGCTATAGCGGCGACGCCACTGCACAGCCTTTTCATGTTATAGGTTCTTCCATTCTTCGCCAACCATATCACTATCAATTTTCCTTTTTTTTAATGAGTAGGTTATTTTTGATGATGTGTTGTAGAAATTTTATTAAAAAAAGTGTTTTTTTTAATGGTAAATATTGATGTAACGGTAAATAACACACCTATAACACCCACTGCAAGTAGCTATCTACATGATTACACATAATAGGAAATTTATTTTTGTTTTATTGTTTTAAGATTTACACATTTTAGGAATATCCTTCTTGTTTTGGTAACTTTGATTGATAACAAGGAATTGCAAATATTTGGAGCATATCTTTCTTATTTTCAAAAAACATTACTTAAATTCTTGTTTTCATAAAATTATTTATTATCATTGACTTCTTGTACTAAATGGTGTACCTATCTACACATTTTGTAGGAAAAAAAATTAACGAGTCATTTTACAAACATAATAATTAATGAAGCAATAACTTCACTGTATAATAATAATTAATACAAGTCGCATGAAATAGTGGGCTTCAAACGCATAAAATTTAAACATTTGACTTTTGAGATATTGCGTAGATTCTATTTTCAAGATGCACGCACAAAATCTTTAGATTCTTTGTTTTCGGGAAAGAAAACATTTAATAAAAAAATAGCAAATTGTCAATAATGGTAGCCCTTCAAACTTACATAAACGGATAAAGTTTTACATGTTTAGGTTATCCGGTAAATCGAGTCTTTCACTTTGATATACACGGTCTAATTAAGATATCTCGTGACCGTTTTCAATTTTTTTTCTTTGTCACCCCACATGCATATCTAGTGATGTTTGAGATATAACCTCTGTAAGTAGGTTAAGTGTCTTATCACGATGCGTTTATTTATTTCTCTTTTCGATAACGATAGACGTGACACTGCTTGTTCTATAGTTGTTGGGCCACATGCGCTACTTATTTTAGCTGAACGGTGTCCACGCGCTATATGTTCTAGAGTCGGCAGGCCACCTGCCCTGCTATTTTTGAACGGCGTGTTGTGCTCTAACATAGCTATCATTGGATTGAGATCAACTTGGAGCCGTACCACCTACGCCAAACACATACGGGCATACCGTAGCTAAATTATCAGTTGTCACAGATCGCTATTGAGCCTAACAAGGCCAATATATAAACACATATGGAAGTGCCAATCTAAACCAATTGACAATAAATATTGTGACTCCTTATACATTTATTTATTTCTCTTTTCGATGTATGAATGGATTCGACCCAACAAATATCACGATTTTCAAATGATGGTAAAATCGTTTGTTTTAATGATCTAGACATTTTGACAGAGAGAATTCATGGTATGTTTCTGATTTAACCAAATGAGCCCACTCATATTATCTTTAAGAGTGTTTATTTTATTAAGCTGAAACACAATGGATATTGGTTTCACTTTTAAGTGGAATAGGATTCAGCCTTAGCATAGGCATACCATTGTGTGGTGTAATGGATTTTGACAAAAAGATGCAAGTTGACAAATTTAGTAAATAAGTGTAACAAATACGCTCACAAAATAGGGGAAAAGACCAAGATGTAAGGAATGAAATTGGACACTCATCTCTTCCATGAGGAATAGATTTTCTGAATTGATTCTACAAGTTCATTCTATACCAATTGCCAAACACTCATATATAGAAATCAATTCATTCCTTTGTATCCAAACCCACTAAACAAACAACCCTTTAGTTTAACCCATTTATCAATTATCAAAGACAATACACATATTCTACCGACCGATAAATTATGTAATATAATATTAAAACGATTCTACATCGATGTTAATAATAATAATAACAATAATAATATTAATAACTGTAATGACTACGAATTATATAAATAACATTTGTCAAAGTAGCTTACTGTTCATCTACAGTAACTCAACTTTCAAAAATGACAAAATAGTCCCTTCAGTTTGGTTGCGTTCCGGTAACAGTCTTTAACAAATTAAATTTTTTTCCGTTAAATGCTATTGCAAGATTAGTCCCGAAGTCAAAATATTACTACCTCCGTCCCATATTAAATGTCCAGTTTTGACTTTTGAAGTCTTTCATTTTCAACTTTTACCTTAAATATTTTTGTTTGTGTTATATAGTATTTGATCAAAATTATACCAAATGAAAATACGTTAGAACCTCAATACATCCATATATTTTGCATTAAATATTGTTGACCATAAACAAAATTATCTAAGGTCAAAGTTGTACAAGAATGACTTTGAAAAATCAAAGTAGACATTTAATATAGGATGGAGGGAGTAACTGTTTGTTTGACAAAAAGTTACACAATTGACTTTTTAGTTACCTAACAACTTGAGTAACGGTCCCTAAATAAAAGAGAATTTATTTGCACACTCAAACTTTTAATTGGGACACTCTATTGTGTGCATTAGATACTTGTACAAGGTTTGCAACATGCTTTAACTGTTTGTACAGTTGAGTGTCCCAATCACAAAGTTGAGTGTGCAAATCACATCCATAAATAAAATTTACTTTGTTGAATAAAGATGTTAACAAGTATTGTTTATAAATTAACCATATTTAGATTGTTTGTATTTGTAGTCACACTCACATGTGGAAATTAAGTTAGTCGAGTAAATGAAAATGAAGTAGTCTCATAGATATGGATAAAAGAAAATGAAATACCATTACTAAATTTTGTATTCTATTAGACATATAATAAGTTTTTGCTTTTAGGATATGCAATTTCACTAGATCCATATTGCATATACAAACAAATTCGACCGCTATAAGAGTGAACGGCGCAATCTGTTGTACATTCTCGTTATAGCATTTTTTGTGCTATAACGGCGACGCCACTGCACCGCCTTTCCATGTTATAGGTTCTTCAATTCTTCGCCAACCATATCACTATTATTTTTTGTTTTTTTAATGAGTAGGGTATTTTTGATGATGTGTTGTAGAAATTTTATTAAAAAAAGCGTTGTTTTTTTTTAATGTTATAAGGGAAATATTGAGGTAACGGTAAATAACACACCTATAACACCCACTGCAAATAGCTATATACATGATTACTCATAATAGGAAATTTATTGTTGTTGTATTGTTTTAAGATTTACACATTTGAGGAATATCCTTTTGGTTTTGGTAACTTTGATTGATAACAAGGAATTGCAAATATTTAGAGCATATCCTTCTTATTTTCAAAAAACATTACTTAAATTCTTGTTTTCAAAAAACATTACTTAAATTCTTGTTTTCATAAATTATTTATTATTATTGACTTCTTGTACTAAATGTTGTACCTATCTACACTTTTTGTAGGGAAAAAAATTAACGAGTCATTTTACAAACATAATAATTAATGAAGCAATAACTTCACTATATAATAATAATTAATACAAGTCGCATGAAATAGTGGGCTTCAAACGCATAAAATTCAAACATTTGACTTTGGAAATATTGCGTATATTCTATTTTCAAGATGCAAGTAATCACTCTTTAGATTCTTTGCTTTCGGGAAAGAAAACATTTAATAAAAAATAGCAAATTGTCAATAATGGTAGCCCATCAAACTTACATAAATGGATAAAGTTTTACATGTTTAGGTTATCCGGTAAATCGAATCTTTCACTTTGATATACACGGTCTAATTAAGATATCTCGTGACCGTTTTCAACTTTTTTTCTTTTTCACCCCACATGCATATCTAGTGATGTTTGAGACATAACCTCTGTAAGTAGGTTAAGTGTCTTATCACGATGCGTTTACTTATTTCTCTTTTCGATAACGATAGACGTGACACGGCTTGTTCTATAGTTGTTGGGCCAAATTCCCTACTTATTTTAGATGAACGGTGTCCACGCGCTATATGTTCTAGAGTCGGTAGGCCACCTGCCCTGCTATATTTGAACGACCTGTTGTGCTCTAACAAAGCTATCATTGGATCGAGATCAACTTCGAGCCGTACCACCTACGCCAAACACATACGAGCATACCGTAGCTATATTATCAGTTGTCACAGATCGCTATTGAGCCTAACAAGGCCAATATATAAACACATATGGAAGTGCCAATCTAAACCAATTGACAATAAATATTTTAACTCCTTAGACATTTATTAATTTCTCTTTTCGAAGTATGAATGAATTCGACCCAACAAATATCAAGATTTTCAAATGATGGTAAAATCGTTTGTTTTAATGATCTAGGCATTTTGACAGAGAGAATTCATGATATGTTTATGATTTAACCAAATGAGCCCACTTATATTATCTTTAAGAGTGTTTATTTTATTAAGCTGAAACACAATGGATATTGGTTTCACTTTTAAGTGGAATAGGATTCAGCCTTAGCATAGGCATAGCATTGTTTGGTGTTATGGATTTTGACAAAAAATTGCAAGTTGACAAATTTAGTATATAAGTGTAATAAATATGCTCACAAAATAGGGGAAAAGACCAAGATGTAAGGAATGAAATTGGACACTCATCTCTTCCATGAGGAATAGATTTTCTGAATTGATTCTACAAGTTCATTCTATACCAATTGCCAAACACTCATATATGAAAATCAGGTCATTCCTTTGTATCCAAACCCACTAAACAAACAACCCTTTAGTTTAACCCATTTATCAATTATCAAAGACAATACACATATTCTACCGACCGATAAATTACGTAATATAATTTTAAAACGATTCTACATCGATGTTAATATTAATAATAACAATAATAATAATAACTGTAATGACAACGAATTATATAAATAACATTTGTTAAAGTAGCTTATTGTTCATCTACTGTAACTCAACTTTCAAAAATGACAAAATAGTCCCTTCAGTTTGGTTGCTTTCAAGTAATAGTCTTTAACCAATTGAAAATATTTCCGTTAAATGCTATTGCAAGATTAGTCCCGACGTCAAAATATTACTACCTCCGTCCCATATTAAATGTCCAGTTTTGACTTTTGAAGTCTTTCATTTTCAACTTTGACCTTAAATATTTTTGTTTGTGTTATATAGTATTTGATCAAAATTATACCAAATGAAAATACGTTTGAACCTCAATACATCCAAATATGGGTGAATCTTACATCTTAACCAAGACAAAAATAAATGCAACAACTGTGCTTCAAACTTAACATATCATAAGAATGACATGTTACACTTATAAGAGCCAATCACATACGCTATTTAAGTTGATCACGAAGACTAATATCAAAAGCATCTGTAAGGAAGATGAACATTTACACTTCGTTTCACTGACTACGAAATTTAGCCATTATATATCTTTGCAAGTTTGCAAGTTTGCAACTTTGCATTATCTGTTAAGATTGCCTAATGTAAAACCCGTAGCAACGCGCGTTTTTTTTACTCGTTGAACGTTAAAATGAATGTATAAGATTGCTAGCTCTTGGAAAATAGTATATGAAGTTATGAACCAATTGCAAGGGTTTGCTTTGTAGAGTGAGACTGACAACATATATAAAAGTCAACTAATTCAATAGTCTAAATCAATCGTAAAAGGCTAATTGTTATACCTAATACTTCTCCTTTGATACTTACAAAATAAATTTTGTTTTATACTTCTAGGTTAGACATGAAATAATTATAAGAAAATGATGGTGATGATGTGCTTAAATTTACCAAGATTTTCAAAATCGAATCATACATCAACCGTTTTTCATTCTGTTTCTAGTTTTTCCGGTTGAACCACTGAATCGGCCGAACAGGTTCCGGTCTTTTTCTTGTTGGAACAGCTGGTTCGGTCCGCTTTTCAAAAAACAGAAATTTACGTCTAAAGGTACATGCTAGCATCATGTTGATTGAAATGTGAGTTAGGTATGAAATGAAAATCGGTGATACTTTAACTTTTTTCTCAATCACTTCTCTAATCGAAAATCAAAGTTTGAGGTTAAAAATTAGACCTTTGTGAATTCAAAGTAAACATACGAGTTGCTAATTTACAATTGAAGGGTTAAAGGCTAACAAAGTGGACTAACCGAGGGTTAGTTTGGTCATTTGGTAACAAGATTC